>JAMAKC010000099.1:0-19436 GCA_023628735.1 Trichoderma sp. PF4103 | reverse complement strand
ATATATACTTTTAAAAGTAATTATATATATAATTTAAGTAATTACTAAGTTTAAACTAACTTTATATTAATATTATATTAATCTTTTATAATTTTAATTATCTTTTATTTTTTTATTTCTTTATATTATATACTAGCTTTAATACTCTGCCTTTTTAAGTTTTTTTTTTTAAATGCCTTATTTTATTTATTATTATAATACTATTAAAAGTAAAAGTATATATTATTTTCCTAACTTTCTTAAATATATAAAAGATAAAGGGTATAAGTAATATACTAAAAATAATAAAAGTCTTTATATAGTATTAAATATAATAATAAAATTACTAAACCTTTTAAATATATAGCTTTAGTATTATAACTATATTTTAGTTAAATTTAGTTATATTTTTTAATATTAAAATAATAGTAAGAGTAGCTTTTACTTTAATAAGTTTAGTACTATTACTATTATTATTATTATTATTATTATTACTTAAGTCTTTTACTTTAAAGCTTTTTAAAGTCTTTTTATTATTATTAATAAAGCTAAGAAGAAGATATTTACTAACTTCTTATATTAATAATAATAAGGCATCTTAAAGTTAGTTTAAAACTATAACTAACTTAAAAAGAAAATAGCTATATATTTTTTTAATAGACTTAATTATATACTTTTTAAATATTTAATTATATATTTCTTAAAAGTAATAAAGGAAATTAAACTCCTTAAAGTTTATAATATTATTAGTAGTCTTCTTATATAAGATCTTTTAATACTAAGTTTTATAAAAATAAAAGATACTTATATTAAGTAGCTAGAGATAATATATAAGGTATAATAATAAGAAAAAGAGTATAATATTATATTTAGCTATAAAAGATATAAATTTAATTATTTTATAATTTTTATAACTATTTATTAAAAAAATATATACTTTTTTAAGGTCTAATAGTCTTATATATTTTTTAAAGTAGTAAAGCTACTTTAAAGTAAAAATATTAATTATATATTCTTTTTTACTTATAGTAATAATAATATTACTATTTAAGGTATTAGAAATTTAATAAGCTAGAATATTAATACTTAAAAGAATTAGAAATAAAGGAATTAAGGCGCTAATAATAAAGATTGCTTTTATAGTAGTAAAAGATAACTTATTATATATATTAATTAAAACTAGCTTTTTAATAAAAAAGGATATTTATAAGTCTATGCCTTTTAAAAAATATTTTATTATAAAGCTAGACTTATTAAAGTTTTATATATACTATTTCTTAACCTTTTTTTATAAAAATAAATAATATAGTATTAAGTAAAATACTTTTATATTACCTTAATCTTTAACTGCCTTATTTTTAGCATTTTTTAATATAGACTTATATTTATAAAAATATTTTTTATATTATTATATAAAGCAGCTTACTTATTTTCTTAATATTTATTTTATCTTACTTTTAGTATATAAAAGAGCAGAGGCATAGTATTAAAAATAATAAAGATAAATATAATGCCTTTATATAATTATATAAAATAATTAGTAAAGGATTTTATATTTTTCTTTTAATAAGAATAGTATATAATTACTTTTATTAAGTAATTATAAATAGGCTTTATAAACCTTACTTTATAGCCTTTTATATAAGACTTATAGCTTATTAAAAGCTTTAGTTATACTTATATAATATCTATTTTAAAATAATTTAGTAGTAGTAATAGTTTATTCTTTAAGGTTCTTAATATTAAAGTACTAAAAAAGTAGTAAATTTATTTTTAAATTAATTTATTTTTATATTACTAATAGTTAAAGTATAAGAGATAATATTATAAGTTTAATAAAAACTAAGGCAATTTTAAAGGCGCTATAGTATAATAAAGTTATAGTATTATTAAGTAATATATTAATATTATAAAGTTAAGGCACTTAGTATTATAGTTATTTTAATAAGGTTAAGTAAAAATATAACTTACTAAAGTAGTTAGATTAGAATATATAATTTATATAAGAAAATATAAGTATTTAGGATTATATATATATACTACTATAAGCTAGGTATCTTTTTTTTTTAAATTAATATCCTATTTTCCTAATTAACAGGCCCCTTATAGTAGGCTATACTAATACAGGAAGTAGTTAACTTCTAGACCCCCCTAGTATATAGCTTATTTTTTAAACTTTAGTATTTTACTAAGTATATACTTATATAAGCACTCCCTAGCTTTAAAATAATATTTTAAGTAATATAGGGGTTTTTTAGTCTTATATATATAAAAAAAGATATTTTTAATATAAAATATATAATTTAACTATATAAAAAGGCTAAAATATAAGTCCTTTTTTAATAGTATTTTTTTAGAATTCTTTATAGATTTTTAAAGTTAAGGAAAATTTCTATAAGTCTAGGAGCATAGACCTTTATTATATCTACTTAGGCTAGTTAGTGTCTAAATAATAATAAGTCAGTGCCTAAATAGCAATACTTAAAGCTTAAAGGCCTTATAGCTATATAATAGTAGATTAACCTCCTTTAATATAATAGTCTTTAATATACTATTATTTATAATAAGAATTAAAAGGTTATTATAGTCTTTTAAACTTACCCTTAATATAAGTAAATATAAAAGCGCTTTCTTAAAGTTCTTAGTCTTAATAATATATATAATTAAATACTTTTAAATATATCTCTTTTAGGTTATTAGTATTATAAACTAGAAGTTAATAAAAAATTTTACTTTTAGGCTTATTAATAATAAAAAGCAGTAAGCTTATAAGTAGCTTTATAACTAGCTAAATACTTTTTAATAATAGCTTTATATTCTAGTGCCTTATATTATTATAATAAATAAGTAAATAGTATTAAAAAATATATTAAAATATAATTTTTTAAATATATAGCAGTAACTTTATATATTTTATATTAATATAAATATCTATATTAAAATCGCCTTATATTAAAAGGATAATAATAATAATACTACTACTTAGCCTAATACTACTACTTAGCCTACTATTACTTAGCCTACTACTACCTAGCCTACTACTACCTAGCCTACTACTCCTTAGCCTATTATAAGCCTTACTGCTAATAATCTTACTATTAATAAACTTACTGCTAATAAGGCTATATAAAAGGAGCTACTATAACTTAATATAGTATTATTACTTTTTAAGTATAATAAAATTAATATAAAGTAAGCTTAAAATACTATTTTATATATTAAAACTAAAGCTAATTATAAAAAGGCCTAAAAAGCATTAATAAACTTCTTTAATAAGCAGTAGCTAGTAATTATTAACTATCTTCTTAAAAAGCATCTTTTTTAAATAGATTAATTCTTATATTATTAAATTAAATAGTATAAGAACTTAAGTTAAAAAACTAACTTTTTTATAAAAATAGTATATAAAAATATAAAAAGTATTCTTTTTATTAATATAAGTAATCTGCTTTATTTTATAAAGCTATAGTATAAATATTAATAAAAAAAGAGTATAATTAAAATTAAATAATAATAAAGTAAAAGATAAGGCTTTATTAAACCTATATTAGTAAAGTATAGCTAAGGTTATTACTTATATAAGTTTACTGTATTACTATTAATCTCCTTATATAAGAATATTATTATACTAAGCTGCGTCTATTGCTGCCGCGGCCATATACTTATTCCTAGGGCAGTGATAGAGAGAGACGCTGATAAGTTCAGGCTGCAATAAGGGCGGCTGTGAGGTCGGCTGCGATAACTGAGAACACTGGCGCCGCGGCCTTGTGTGGTGTTATTATGGTAGCTACAGGCTCTGCCAGTAACTTACACTGTAACTAGGTGTGTGGCCCTAGGACCGAGGGTGTAAATGTAGAGACATTTTCTTATATACAGACCACTGCAGTTTAAATAGGAATATGCTATAATGCAAATAGGAGGACTCTAATACATTACCTTTGGCTATTTAAAGATAGATTATCTTAGAAATAAATTTACTATAATTTCTTTATAATAGTATTAAAAACTTTAAAGAATAGACTATTACTATAGCTGTTATTTTATAAAGGCTATTATAAAAGTATAGTAAAAGCTATTAAAAACTTCTATATCTTATATAAAAAAGTCTAAAGCTAAGTTTAAAGGGCTTATTTAAAGGAGTAGTCCTATTTAAATAGTTAAAAATCCCTATTTAGATAGTAGTAGTCTATGCCACTAGGTATACATACCCCCTAAGTAGTATATCCTATACTTATATACTAAAATATAGTATAAGTATTACTATTCAGGCTGTATAAAATTACTATTTAGGCTATAGTATAAGTACCTATTAAATTTCACTTAAAACACTACCTTTTTAATATTAAATAAAACTACTAGAATAGAATATATAAAATCTTTAAAAGATAGTTTTAGCTTATTTAATAGCTATATTTATAGAAAATAATTTTTTTATAATTTTAATAGCTTTTATTTAGTTAAAAAGAGGCTTAGAAATATAACTTAATTTTAAAATAAATTATAAGGCTATATACTTTATAAAACTAAATAACTTTTTATATTTATATATAGCTTATAATATAAATATTATATTTCTTATAAGTGCATGCTTATATAAGCAGTACTTTATAAGAAAATCTAACTTTAACTTAAATTAGGTTTTTAAGCTATTATTTTTAAAAAAAAACTCTATCCTTAAATATAGAATCTAAAATTTAATTATATAAATAATCTAAATCTAGTCTTCTTTTTTATATAGCATTTTTCTAGAATTTTATATAGATTTTTAAATATAAGGGATATTTTAAAGGGGAGTAATATATAGACCCTTACTAAGCTTAAAGAGGTTAGTTACAGCCTAAATAGCAATTTTATACAGCCCGAACAGTAATACTCTATAGTATAATATACTAGCAGTTATTACTAGTTAGGAGATATTACTAAAAGAAGGGCATAAGAGTTAAGACTAAGTAATTAAGGCAGGCTAATCTATTTAAAAATAGCATTTTCTTTATTTTCTTATTAAATATATATATAATATAATTAGGCTAGTTTATTTTAATTATCCTATACTGCTTTTAATACTAGCTAGGTGGCTAGGATAATAATAATCTCTTAAATAGTATTATTATTATTACTATTATTACTATTATTATTTAAGGCAGTAGTAATAGCCTTTAGTTAGTATTAGGTTATTTATAATCTTTATATAAATAACTATAATTATAAACTAGTAGATAATTAAAAGGATGCCTTACTATTATAACTATAACTATAACTATAACTGCAGCCTTAAATTAATAAAGATTATAAAAATAATAATAATAAGGCACTACTGCTCTTTATTTTATATTATAATAAAACCTATTATACTAAAGGGTTAAGTTAATATACTAAAGCCTGCTAATAAGGCTATTAGTAAGCCTTAGTTTATAATAAGGCTAATATAGCTTTCTCTTCTTTTTTTACTTTCTTTTTCTTTTTTAAAGTTATAAGAATAAGTATTTTATTATTATTTAGGACTTAAAGTTAGTTAAAAAGGTTTTAAGCTATATTAGGATTTTAAATATAAAAAAGCAGCTTTTTAAAATCCTAAAAGATATATTAATTAATTAAAGTCTTATAAAATATAGGTAAGATCCTTATTAAAGGCTTTATAAGCTATTATTATAAGTAAATATTAAGTTTACTTAAGACTTTATTATCTTCTAGCTTCTTAAAAATAATATAGCTATAAAGAAGGCTATACTACTGCATAAAGAAGTATATATAGTTAAGTAAGGGCATAAGGTTATTATTTAAAGGTATTATAATAAGGGTAAGCTAATACTACTTAGCTAAGAGATTAATACTAATATAGTTAACTATAAAAGAGATATCTTTAAGCTAGCTTTATTAAATAAACTGCTATTACTATTATATTTATATCCTAGCTATATTATTATAATAATTATACTCTTTTTTCTTAATTATAAAAATAATTATATTATAAAAATATAAAAAATTACTAATCCTAAATAAAAGAAATAACTTAATATCTTTATAAGCTATTTTTATTAGACTATTAATTCTTTAGCTATAGTTATAATAGTATTTAATAAAGTAATAAGCCTACTACTCTTACTATAATATATATTTCTTAAAGATATATTATAGGATATAGTTTTAAGTAGTAGTATAAGTGCTTTTTATTATACTTTAAACTAAATAAAAAGCTCCCTTATCCTTAATAAAAATAATATGCTTTTAGTTAGTAAATATACTATTATATATTAACTCTCTCTTAAGCTACAATACTAAAAGCTATAATAATATAGTAGCTTTAGCTTTTTATTATATAGATAGTATAAGCAGTGCAGGTAGTAAGGTTATTATTAAGACTATTATAAATACTGCCTTTTAAAGTATTATTATTATTATCTTTATCTTTATTTTTATTATTATTATTACTATTAGCGCTTTTTTATTATATTTAGATTTATATTAAAATATATATATTAATATAGTAAATATATAGCTGCTGCTATATAATAAAAAATATTATAGTAAGGGCGTTCTTAAGTGCCTTTTCTTTATTTATAATAATTATAGATAGCACTAAGGCTAAGATCTCTTAATAAAAGTGTTAAAAAATATATTAATTATCTTACTTATTCTGCTTCTACTAGACAGGCGTATAGCTTCTACTTATACCTTTAACTAGATTAACCCCTGCCACCTTATATATTAATACTTCCTATATTAATGCCCTTTATTTTAACACTCCTACTTAATAATATAGGAAAATTAAAGATATAGGTCGCGCTCTTAAAAAATAGAGTCTAAGCTATGCTCTTACTAATCTTATGCTTTTTAAGGACTGCAGTAGGTCTATACCTCTTACTAACTCTTTATTATATTATTAATATTATTAAGAGTCCCTCTTTTATACTTGCTATATAGCTAGGCTTCCTCTTAAGCTTCCTTAATAGTTATTTCTATATTAGTAAGTTTCCTTAGACCTAAGGCTTTATAGAACTTTATAAAGTAATCTCTTTTTAGTGGCTTAGTTAATTTATTAGTAATTATCTTATTTATAAGTATATATTTAAGTTTAACTTCTCTTTTCTTAACTTTTTCTTATATAAAGTAATGCTAAGTCTTAATATATTTTAATCCTTTATAATTTATAAGGTTCTTTATAAATATAATCACTCTTTAATTATTATAATAGATAATTATAGCGCTAGGTAATACCTTAAGTATTAATATTTCCTCTTAAAGGTTAGTTTATAATTTTATAAAAAGTCTTTATAACTAGATAGCTTCTTTTATTATATTTATCTATATTATATACTTAGCCTTATAGCTTAATAGTGCTATTATTACTTATCTCTTAAAAAACTAGCTAATCTTTCTACTTTTAATATTAAAGATATATTTAAAGGTTAATTAATAAGTATTTAGGTCTCTAGCCTAGTTAAAGTTATTATATTTATATAATAGCTAAAGGGATTTATAAAATATAAGGCATAAGTCTCTTATTCTTTAAATATATTTTAAAATCCTTTTTATAGCTTATTTATAAAAGTTATTAAAGTTACTAATATAGTAGCTAATAACTAAAACTATATATACTAGGTCTAGGCATATGCCTAGTATAAGATATATTAATAAGCCTACTATTAATTAATATTCCTTTCTCTTATTTAGCTAGTAAAGGTAATTATCCTTTACCTTTTAAAGCCTTTTTTTTATTATTAATATTAGCATTAATATATAGTTAGTTATATTAAATTATTAAAGGATCTTTTAAATATAGCCTTATTAATTAAGAATAATTATTTAAGCCTTTTTATTTTAGTAAATTTAAATACTAAGATAATAGTAATATAGGCCTAGGTTAGTTATAATAAACTATTAGTATAAAGTATTCTTAAGTTTTAAGATCTTTAATTTATCTTTTTTTATAAATAATAGGTTATTTATATAAATAGCTATAAAAATGCTATTTTTAGTATAAAGGCTACTATTTATAAATACTGCCTAGAATTTAAGGGTAAGAAGGAAATTAGTAAGGGTCTTATGTTATACTCTTAGTGCTTGCTTTAAACTATATAATGCATTCTTAAGCTTATATACCTATCTTAAGCTATTTTTAAAACCTATAGGTTATTTTATATAAATATCTTCCTTTATATTACTATATAAAAAAGCTGTCTTAATATTTATTTACTTAATCTCTAAATTTAATATAGCTGCTATTATAAATAGCGCTTTATATATTATTAGCTTTACTATAAATATAAATATCTTAATATAATTAATGCTAGTAATCTGCTTAAACCCTTAAATAACCTAGCGCACCTTATATCTAATTATTTAGTTATCTAGTCCTTTTTTTAATTTATATACCTATTTCTTATATAAAATATTTATACTAGGGTTAAAGTTAATAAGGTTTTAGGTGTTATTTTTTTTTAAGGCCTGCAGTTTATTTATTATTCCCTTATACTACTTATTATAAAAGAAGCTGCAGTTTACTTTTTTAAAGGTTATAGGTTTAATAACTTTTTATATTTTAGCTAAAGCAGTAAGTATAAGAATATTAAATAAGGAGTATTTATTATAAAGGAGGTATTAAAGGTATTAGAGTTTTAAATATCCTAAGACTTTATTTTCTTATATCCTAACCTATTTATAGGTATTAGGTTTAGGCTTTATATTAAGTAAGATAATATTAATTATAAACTAAATAGAGCTTATCTTTTAATACTATTTCTTAATTAATAAATTATTATTAATCTGCATCCTTATAAATTAAGTGTTTATAATTAAAGGCTTAAGGGAGTGGATATCTAATTTAAAATATATATTTAATAAGTTAATTATTTTACTGCTTAAAATAAGTAGGTAGTAAATGCTATTTTTTATAAAATTAAGTAGAATATATTTAACTCCTTTATTATTAAGCTTCTTTTATTAGGCTTAAGGGATAAGGTGCTATACTATTATTCCTATAATCTTAATATTTAAGATATTTAGGCATTGCCTAAATATAAGCTTAAAAGGTGTTTTATTTAAGGCTTTATATAAACTTTAATTTTATAAGTAGTTAACTGTCTTAAGCACCTTTAACTAGTACTGCCTTAGTATACTGCCTTTTATAAAAGTAGGCAGCAGCTTATTTTAAATTATAATATTAAAGTTTTTTATAACTTTATTAAATTAATATTACTTTATTAATAATATCTTTAATATTATTTTATATTATATAGCCTAATTAATAAACTTATAGCTATAAAATTCTTTTATTTTATTTAAATATATAATTTAGTATTACTAACCTTATAATTCCCTGCTTTTTAAGAATTATATAAAGTATTAAATAAATTCTTAAATACCTTATTTATCTTTAATAGCCTTACTTTTACTAAAGTAGCTATAGCTAATAACTAAAGTAATTTAATACTTTTTCTTTTTATAATTAAGGATATAAAAAGGTTTATAAATATTAATATAAACTATATTAAAAATATATTCTCCTTATTATAATTATTCTTAATATAGTCTTTCTTTTATCTATTTATAAATATATAGCTTATATAAATAGTATTCTTAAGCAGCATTTATCTTATTTACTATATCCTTAAGTTTAAAAAGGTTATTATTACTAAAATAACTTATATAATTATACTAAAGTTTAAGTTATAAATTAACTGCATATAAGATTAATACTTATATAAGAAGAGATTTAATTTAAAATATAAATAGCTTTTTAAATTACCTTACTATAACCTTAACCTTATTCTTTTTAATTATTTAGCTATCTTAGGCTATTTTTATAGTCTTTTTTAAATTAAGAAGCTAGGTAATTAAGATTAGGTTTAGGCTAAGCTTTAAAGTAAAAAAGATATTAATAAAGGTAATAGTAGCTAATATATTTATATTTATATATTAAAGGATAACTATGCCTATTCTTTTAACTATAAGCTTTAAGTCTCTTATACTATTAAAAATGCTATTATATAGGCATAAGGATTTAAAAAGGAATTTCTCTTTATAGTATATAATATACTATCTGCATTTAAAGTCTAGCACTTATACTGCTTTAAGGCTATATTAGGCTATACTAGACTTAAAATATTATAAAGAAATTATTAAATTAAAAGGAAGAGGTCTTTATTTTTATAATTATAGCTAGGACTAAAGTCTCCTTTTACTTTATAATTAAGCTTTAGTTAGGGTAATAACTGCAGTAGCTTTTTTTATTATCTTAGCGTCTTTTCTTCTTTAAATGCAGCTTTTAGCACCTGTCCTTTATATAGTGTGTTTTTTTATAGTAAGTATATTAAAGAACCCTTATTATTATTAATTCCTTATTATTTATTAATACTATATATTTTTATATTAGCAGTGCTTATATATTAGTACTACTGCTTTTTTACCTAGCCTCTTTAACTTTAGCGCTTTAAATAATATTATCTAGTATTAAGAATATCTTTAAGCTATAGTTAGTTTAAAAATTAGTATATTAAATAAAGTATTTATTACTAAGACTATTAATAAACTTTAAGATAAAGTAATTATTTAGCAGCTTATACTAACTCTTTACTTATAAGAATTTCTCTTAAATAGTCTTAATCTTTTAAGTAAAGTTTTTAACTAAATTAAATAAGATAAAAGTATAGTCCTCTTACTTTTTATATACTATTTAAAGTATACTTAGGCTAAACTCTTAAAATTCTTCTTTTACTTACTAAAAGACTTATTAAACTATCTTTTTATTACTTATTATTTTATTAAGTAAGATAAATAGAGTTATTTTTAAAATCTTTATATATTATTATTACTTACTTTTTTAAGCTTTTAGCTAAGTAATTAAGACCTTATCTTTAATATTATAAATATTAAGGAGATCCTTAGCGCTTATAAGATTAATAACTAGCTTTAGTTAGTAATCTTAAATAAAGTAGTCCTTTTATTTTTTTAGTATTAAGAGTAATTTAAAACTTAGTATATTAATTATAATAGGCTTAATCTCTAGCCTTATTTCTTCTTTATTTATATCTCTAGCTATAATACTATCCCTTAAATTACTATATTATTAGGCTATATTATAGACTAGTCTTTAGCTAACTTAAGGAAGAGGTATATAAACTTTAAAACTAAAGATATTAGTATTACTAGGTAGTAATAGAATGCTTAAAATCCCTTTATCTTTAAAATCCTTATTTATCTACCTAAGCGTTAGGCACCTAGCTGTTTTTAAACTATTATTTATTTTATTTTTATTCCTATCCCCCTAAACCTTTTATATCTCCTAGCTGCTTTATATTTATAATGCTACTAGCTAGTTTAGCTTTAGTTTAGCTATTAGGTTATTTAAGGATAGTAATCTTAACTATCTTAGTTATTATATAGCCTTTATCTTATTTAGGTTAGTTAGTATTTATTTTTTATTTAGTATTATATAGCGTTTTTTAATTAAGATATAGCAGTTAGTAAGATTAATAGCTTAATAAGAGGTTAGGTTTTAATACTTAGTAATATTAAGTAAAAGCCAGGCTTATAACCTATTAAAAAATATATTACTAGGGGGGTCTTAAAAACGACCACATTTCCCATAATAGTAGTTCTACTATCACAGGGGGGTTGTTAATTTGTAAAAGGGTTGTTAATTCGCAAAATACTTTAAGTTTGCGGGCGCATGCTATATAATCTAAAGTACCTTTTTTTAATTACTCTATTCTTATCGCTTTTTTAAGCCAGAGTTGCTCTGATTATAATTGCATACCTACTTAAGAGTATATCTGCTTAATTTTACTATTTGCACTAGATTTCTAGGTTTACGCAGTACTTATTTTTATATGGCCAGCATACTGTGGCTGATGTATCTTTTTTTTACGAATTAACAGACCTTTTGCAAATTAACAACCCCCCTGTGATAGTAGAACTACTATCACGGGAAACGCGGTCGTTTTTAAGACCCCCCTAGTAACTATCTTACTTATTCTACTTCTACTAAATAGGCATATAGCTCCTACTTATACCTTTAACTAAATTAACCCCTGCCACCTTATATATTAGTACTTCCTATATTAGTGCCCCTTATTTTAATAAAAAGGCCTTTAGCTTTTTATAAAGCTATAAAAACCCCTTTTCTTTTTTTAAGTTAATAAGGCTAAATATAAAATTAATAATAGACTTCTAGTTTTATTAAAATTATTAGTCCTCCTATTTGCACTATAGCGTATTCCTATTTAAACTGTAGTAGTCTATGCCACTAGTTAGGATAACTCCCTAGGTAGGATATTCTACACCTATGCACTAAAATACAGTAGGATATACTGGCGATTTATACCAGCAAGGAGGTAAGTATGTAGTATTACCAGGTAAAAGGCATAAGAGGTTAACACTCTATGTACCTAAGTAAGTAATTAAGGCTTGGCTGCTTCCTCTACTGCTGCTGCGGGCACTTCCTCGGCCCTGTGGCGATAATAAGTGCTGCTGTTACTTTCTGCTACTATGAGGCCGGCTGTAATGAGGCGGCTGCGATAGCTAAAAATAAAGAAGCCGTGACCTTCTGTAGTGTTATTATTGTTATGCGATTATATGTAGACAAGCTTGCTATAAGCTGGCACTATAAGTGGGTGTGTGGTGATGGACGTGGTGGTGTGGTTATAGAGGCTTTACCCTGTGCATGGACCACTACGGTTTAAATAGAGATATGCTACAGTGTAAATAGGAGGACTTAAAATTATATATATTAACTTCCTTAATTAATCCCTTTTACCTAGTAGCAGGTCTTTTACTTATACTTCCTAGCTAGATTAACCTCTGCTTCTTACTATATAGATACTTCCTATATTAATGCCCCTATTTTTAATACTCTTACTTCATAATAGAGGAAGCAGAAGCAAACTCCTACTGCTTTTACTAGAGTATTGCTGCAGGGCCTGTATAAAATTACTAGAGGGGCTGTAGTCTAAGTACCTTACTTTTTTCTCTTATATACTATACTTTTATAAGACGTTTTCTATATATAAAAAAAATATATATATATATATATAAAATATATATTAGTAATTTATTAGCTAAAAATACTATATAGTTTTTAAAAATATTTTTATTAATTTTTATAAGCTATATAATAGTATTAAAAACCTAGGCTAAGTTTAAGCTTAGTCTTTTATATATTCTTAACTAAGAATTAGGTAACTTTTTATATACTTATATAAAGCATTTTATAAACTAATAGGATATTTTAAATGCATGCTTATATAAGCCCTAATTAAGCTAAAAATTAACTTTTAACTTTAAACTAGTTTTTCTAGACTTTTACTAAGTAAAAATAGAATACTTAGTTAGAATATATAATTTTACTTAATAAGCTTTTTAAAAATACCTTTTTTCTTATAGCATTCTTCTAGAATTAATTATAGATTAATAAAGTTAATAGAGGTTTCTATAGGCCCTTATATATAGACCCTTACTAAGCCATTTTAGGCTAGTTATAGCCCCCTTAGTAATTTTATACAGCCCCTGCAGTAATACTCTTTTACTATCCTTATATACTAGGTATAAGGCCTAGAACCTACTTATACTAACCTAATACTATATATAATACTTTTTTAAAAAGTATATATAGTTAACTAATAGTATAACTAATATAACTCCTAGGATTCTAATTCCTTACTTATATTTTATATATTAGTAATCTTTTTTAAGCTAAGGGCTTTATAGAATTTAAAAAAGCAATCTTTTTTTAATAGCTTAAATAATCTATTTACTATTATCTTATTTATAAAGATATATTCTTATTTAATTTCTCCTTTTTTAACCTTTTTATAAATAAAGTAATACTAGGTTTTAATATACTTAAATCCTTTATAATTAGTAGGATTCTTTACTAATATAATAGCTCCTTAATTATAATAGTAAATAATAATAGCGCTTAATAATAGTAATAATAATTTATTTACTTACTCTCCTTAAAGATTAATATATAATTTTATAAATAACCTTTAAAACTAAATAGCTTTTTTTATAGTATTAGTCTAGGCTATATACTTAGCTCTATAACTTAATAAGGCAGTTATTACCTACTGCTTAAATAATTAGCTAATCTTCTTACTTTTAATATTAAATATATAACTAGAAGTTAACCTATATATATTAAAATTACTAGCCTAGTTTAAGTTACTATAGCTATAAAGCAGTTATAAATATCTTTAAAAAATAAAGTATAAATCCCTACTTTCTTAAATATAATAAATGCATTTAATAGCCTGTCTATATATATTATTAAGGTTATTAAAGTATCTACTAATAATAAATATAGTATATACTAAATTTAAATATATTCTAAGTATTAGGTATATTAATAACCTAACTGCTAATTAATATTATTTTTACTTATCTAGTTAATTAATATAACCTTTTACTTTTTATAATTATTTTTTAATTATTAATATTAAAGCTAAAGTATAGTTAGTTATATTAAGTTATTAAAAGATTTTTTAAATATATTCTTATTAATTAAAGATAATTATTCTTACTAGCTAGTTATAATAAATATAGATTTTAAAATAATAATAGTAAGGCCTTAGGTCTATTATAAAGAAGTGCTTATAAAGAGCCTCCTTAAGTCTTATAATTTTAGCCTTATCTTTTTTAATAAAAAGCTAATTATTAATATAAATTATAATAAATATACTATCCTTAATATATAAGCTATTATTTAATATTATAATATAAAAGCCTAGTATAAAAAGGAACTTTATTAATATTTTATACTAAATTTAAAGGGCTTGCTTTAGATTATAAAACCCTTTATAATCCTATTACTAAATCTAGTTAGCTGCTTTATGTAAATATCTTCTTTTACTTCTTTATATAAAAAAGCTATTTTAATATTTATTTACTTTATTTTTAAATTAAGTATAGTAGTAATAGTAAATAAGGCTTTATATATTATTAACTTAATAATTAAAGTAAAGGTTTTTATATAATTAATACTAGTAATTTACTTAAAGCCTTTAATAACCTATCTTACCTTATATCTTATAATCTATCTATCTAGTCCTCTTTTTAGCTTATAAATCTATTTTCCTTATAAGATATTTATCCTAAGGTTAGGTTTAATAAGCTCCTAGGTCTTATTTTCCTTTAAGGCTTAGATCTTATTTACTATCCCTTTATATTACTTATTATAAAAAAAGCTATACTCTACTTTTTTAAATATCTATAATTTAATATTATTAATATATATCTTATTTAAGGCAGCTAGCGCTAAAATAGTATAAAAGGATATCTTATTTTATAAAGAATATTATAGCTTAAGATATTTTAAAATATTTTTATTAAGCTTTAGTTATTTAAGAAAAGTTATAATCTAAGGTATAAGAATTTTAATAATTAATTAAAGTAAGGTAGTTAACTATAATAAGCTGTCCTTTTTATATTATTTCTCTTTTATACCTTACTTATTAGTCTAAGTTTTAGTTAAGTATATATTATTAGTAATAGTAATACTACTGTCTTTACTTTAAAATATATATTAAAGGAGTTAATTACTTTTTTACTAAGTATTAATAAATAATATATACTATTTTTAATAAACTTAAAAAGGATATACTTAATTCCCTTATTATTAAGCTTTTTTTATTATACTTATAGGATTAAGTACTAGGCTATAATTCTTACTATCTTAATATTTAATATATTTAGCTACTAACTAAAAATATATTTAAAAAGCGTTTTTTCTAGTACCTTATATAAACTTTTATTATAAAGGTAATTAGTAGTTTTTAATACCTTTAATTAATATTTTTTTAAAATATTTTCTTTTATTATAGTTAAAAGCAGCTTATTATATATAATAATATTATAGTTCTTTATAATACTATTAGATTAATATTATTTAGTTAGTAATATTTTTAAAATAATACTATAAGAAGTTGCCTAGCTATTAAATTTATAGCTATTAAATTCTTTTATATTATTTAGGTAGATAATTTAATATTATTATCTTTATAATTCCTTATTTTTTAAGAATTATATAAAAAATTTAATAAACTCTTATACTCTTTATTTATTCTTAATTACCTTACTTTTACTAAAGTAATTATAATTATTAATAAAAGTAATTTAGTATCTCTTTTTATTATAACTATTAATATAAAAAGGCCTGTAAATATTAGTATAAATAATATTTTTAATATATTCTGCTTATTATAACCTTCTTTTATATAGTTTTTCTTTTATTTATTTATATAAGCAGGCTTTATATAAATAGAATTCTTATACTATATTTAGGCTATTAACTATCTCCTTTAGTTTAATAAGGTTATTATTATTAAGGTATTTTATTTATTTATATTAAAAATATATATAAGGTTTAATTATATAAGACGCTAGGCTTTAAGTAAGAGATAGGTTTATTTATAATATTATATATAAGATAAAGGGTTATATAAGAAGAGACTTAGTTTATAATATAAATAAGTTCTTAAATTATCTAGCTAAGAATTTAATATTATCTTTTTTAATTATTTAGCAGTCTTAAGCTATTAATATCTTCCCTTTTAAATTAAGCAGCTAGGTTATTAAAATAAGTAGTCCTATTTAAACTATAATAAATTCCTATTTAAACTGTAGTGGCCTGTGCTATAGCTAGAGAGACACCCCTAGGTAGTAAGCTCTATGCCTTTATAGTATTGCATACTAGTAATTATTACTGCTAAAGAAGTATTATATAAAGAGGGCATAAGAGGTTAAGACAAGGCAATTAATCCAGGCTGGCTAGGAACAGCATTGTCGCCGGCGCCAGCTGCGTGATAGATACCCTATAGTAAGAGGCACAGCCGCTAATAACTTGCTTTAGGTACGGCCTATAATGCAATCGGCTGTAAGGTCAGCTGTAATACTACTACCTAGAGTTAAAGTAGTAGATTATGTTTATTTGTTTGTTTTGTATTAACGTCTAAAGCCAGAGGCCTAATCTCTATATAGAGCAAATAGGACGGCCTAAGCTAGCTATATAAATATATATAAGACTATTTAAGGTAATTACAGTTTAATATAAGGAAATAGAATATTACTGCCGCTCTCCTCCCCTTATTCCTTTCCCTGTTACCCTTTACTTCCTTTACCTAGTGCTATTAATTATCTTTTATAAAGCCTGCTGCACTAGCTTAGGCGCAGCATAAGGATGGTAATAATTAGGTTAGCAGGCGGAGATATAAGGCTATGAGGGTGACCTTAGTGTAGTTACCTATATATACTAGTTGCCGGTCTATATCTTTATTTTAATAAGGAGAAGGGGGTAGAGGGTTTAGGGGGAGGTTAGTAGCAGTTGCGCAGCTTTATAGCTGCACTATAAGGTGTTCTAGGGCAGGGCCCTAGGGGTATATATATATAGGTGGGTTAGGCCTTTAGTAGAGGCATAGGTTTAGGTATATCTACTGTCCTGTACGGTTAGGCTTAGCGCATAAAGTTTTAAAAAGCATAGCATCCTTACAGGCCTAGGAGGAAAGAGGTTATATCCTTCTCCTTATAGAAGAGTCTAAGAAGCGTAGATATAAACTTTAGGCAGTAGAAGATATAGTATTATTTATAGGGGAGTCTGCAGATGCAGATTACTTCCTAATTATAGTAGAAGCGATTATAATAGCTCTAGAAGGAGCTATGCCTAGACCTCTTAGCCAGGAGCTAGTAAAGTATTAGGCATAGGATTAAGAGCTCCTCTAGTTTTTAGCGCTAGCCTAGTCTTAGAGCCATATACCTTAAGGGGGTGTGTTAGTCCTAGTAGTCTTGCGCTAGGGCTTTATAGGCCTTGCAGTTAGTGCGTTTAAGGTGCATAATAAAGGGGTAGGCGGCCTAAGGGTCTTTTTTTATACTAAGTTTTATAAGTCTATCTGCCCTCTTATTCTTTAAGATGTCTTTATATCTAAGGACCTAGGAGACCTTTATTTAGCAGCCTAGTTACTAGGCATGTTATACTAACCTTTAAAATTCTAGGAAGCAGTGCTAGGAGGCGTCTAGGATAGCGTACTGCAGTCCTATAACTATAGTAGTATTATCTAGGAAGTAGTAGGCAGTCTATAGCTGCTATAAGGGGGGGAGGGTCTAAGCATAGGCTAGGAGTCTAGCTGTGTTTTAGGCAGCAGTAAGGGCTTTAGCAATTTCTATATTAAAGACCTTAGCCCTGTTTAGGGCGCTAGCGCATGGCTTTATTATATTAAGGCCCTGTATTACTATTACAGCTCCCTAGCTAGTGCATCCCTAAAAGAGCAAGCTGTTAAAGTAGTTAATAATATTAGTATGCAGGAGGAGGTTTAGGAGGCGGTTATATTATCTAGCAGCTATGTCTTTCCCTAGCAGGAGGAGGTTAGGCCTTAAGGAGATATAGTTAGTGCTATTAAGTAGGATCCTTAATTAAATGCAGGGGGGGGTAAGGCTAGCTAGCATCTACAGCTAGGATAGGAAGCAGCTGCATCCCTTTATCCTTTATACTAGAGGGTGCTGTCTATCTAGCATAGCATAGTATGCTAAGGTGTAGAGTTATGCTTAAGCTAATGCAGTCTTAGCAGGGGGGATCCTTGCATTATAGAAAAGTAAAGGGATAGGGGTTGTTTTTTAAATAAGGAGGATTGCCTAGGCTGCGGTCTTAAACTCTTTATTAATCTGCCTAATTAGGCAGCTATGCTAGGCCTAGACTAGGCAGTAAGGCTTTAACTATAAGGTGCAGGTGTTGCTAGAGAACTAGATATTAGACCTGTAAAGGGCTGTGGAGACTATAACGGCCTTAGCAGCTTAGGAGATAGTATTAGGGGGGGAACCCTTATAAGTCTTATTAAGGGAGCGGATAAAGTTAGTAGTGCAGAGGGCCTAGGCCGCCTAGTAGTTAATATGCTTTTTAAAGGTCAGCATGCTATTAAGGAAAACCCTAAGCTACTGGATGTCTGCCTTTAAGGGTATAACTCTCCCTTATAGCAGGACGTCTAGGGGCAGCGCATAGAGCTTAGCCTTATTCTTAGCAAAGTAGATTAAGTTAGCCTTCTTATAATTAAAGGAGATTAGGTTTTTATATTCTTAGGCTAGGGAGAGGTCTAGTTCCTTCTGCAGCTATAAGGCTATATTAGTAATTAACATCCTTATAATAATAATGCTAATATTATTAGTATTAAAATAAAAAACTATTATCTTTAAATAGCTAATTTTAAAAGAATTTTTTATTTTTTTTAATTAGTTATTTTTTAAATAATTTTTTAAATAAATAGGTTTATTTTTTTTACTTAGTTTTACTTATATTTTACTATAGTAATTTATTATATAAAAGTATTTATTAACTATAATATAGCTTATAATTAGTATCTATATATACTAATATATATTTCTAAAAACTAGATTTTATAAAGAATTTAAATCTTATTTTTATTTAGTTAATATATAATTAGTTATTTAGTTATATCTTTAAGTATTATTTAAAAAGA
>JAMAKC010000098.1:0-19950 GCA_023628735.1 Trichoderma sp. PF4103 | reverse complement strand
ATATTAGCTTAGTTATATAATATTTTCTTAATATTAAATAGTATATTATAATTACTATATATTATTATAATTTTATAAATTTTTTAAGAAGTTTTCTTTTAATAAATATAAAGATATATTATAATTAAGTTAAAGTAGTATATTTTAAGATAGCTTAAAAAACCTTAATATATAGACTTTTAATACCCTACTATAAGATTAAAAGACATAAAGTAACTAGTATCTCTATTATTTCTTAAAATAAAGTTTATATCCTATACTTAATAATACTAGATATTATATCTTAATATAATAAGTATTTTATTTATTTAGTAGCTAGTATTATATTTTATATTTATAAAGAAACTTAATACTATAATATTCTTATTCTAGTTAAATACCTTAAAGAAATACTTAATAATATATAGTAATTATATAAAGCACTTTATAATACTACTATATGCTTTTTTTATAGCCCTTAACCCTTAAAGAATCTTATAAAGCATTACTTAAATAATAACTTAAATACTAAATAAAACTACTACTTTTATATTAACTACCTTCTGCTTTATCTTTATTATACTGCCTTAATATACTTAATATATTCTCTTTTTTAAACTTATATTATTTTATAATATAATATAAATAAAACTAAAGTTAATAGCTACTTTAATAACCTTAAAAAGTATAAAGATATTAAATACTATATTATTAATACCTCTGCTATTATTAAAAGCTATAAGTATAGCTAAAGTATTTTAAATAAAAATAAAAATAAGCTTTTTTTAATAAATACTTTTTATAAATATTTTCTTATTAATATCTTCTTAAAAATATAATATTTATTAGCTTTTTAAAAAAATAAACTATAATAATATTTTATTTTATTAAAACTAATATTTTATAACTTAAATTAATAATAATTAAAAGCAGCCTTTTTATTAATAAAAATCCTTTTTATAATTCTTTTTATATTTTATAAAAATAATTAATATATAAACTTAGTTTACTTATTTAATTATTAAGCTAGCTAAAATGCTTATATAAGCTAAATAGGCATTTATAACTAGCTTTATAATACTAGGCATCTTTAATAAAATTATTTAAAAACTAGAATAGTAGTAGTATAATCTATAATTAGTAACTTAAAAAAATAGTTATTAAAAAAGCCCCTTTTAATAATAATAGCCTTTATTAATAAATATAAAGTATACTAAGGTTTTATAAAGACTATATAAAGAGATAGATTATATAATATTAAAAGATTATACTTATTTACTAATAAAAAGAGATTTATATATAAAGACTATAGCTTATAAGCAGTATATAATATAATATAATAATTTAATATCTTGCTTTTTTAATAAATACTAAGGTTAGCCTTTTATATTATATAATATAAAAGATTAAATAAAAGCTGCTATTATAAATTAAAATAATATAAGTCTATATATATAGTTTACTTATAAGGCACTATAGTTTAAAGGCACTTAATTATATAATTAACTTTAGTATTATAAAATATAGCCTTAAAGTATAATAAAAGGTAATTAAGTAGTAATAATAATATTATTTTTAATAATAGTATAGACTATTATTACTATAATATTTAACCTACTAGAACTTAAGCTATTAATAATAAAAGTCTTAAATTTATATAAATTACTATAATTATATAATATATTTTAAACCCTTAATTATATTATATTTTAATTTTATTATTAAATTATTAAGGCTAGATTTAAGTTTAATTTTATAAGTATTAACCTTATATTAAATAAGACTATTTAAATATATTTTAAGCTTTTAAAGTATAGCTAAAAGTAGTATAATAATAAGCTATAAAAGTAGTTATTTAAAATAGTAATTAAAGTTTAAAAGACTATAGCTTAAATTATTATAATTATATATTAATTAATAATAGGTTTTTAAAATAAATAGACTTTAGCTAGAAGGGCTTTATAAAAAGCACTTTTATTATTTTAATATTATATATATAAGCTATAATACTTAAATATAGTATAAATATAGTAAAGTATAAGGGGGTAAGCGGCCTTATGCTTATAAAGCAGATAAGGCATAAGGTGCATAATATAGATGCTGGTATTGCTGTTGGTTTGTCTCTTGTTTCCACGCTGCCTCTTTAGACGCACGGTCGGCGTCTGAACAGGATTGATGCGACTCATCAGCTGCCTCATTTCTTCCGATTGGCAGACATACTGACAGGAAAAGCTGTCAGCTGCCAGAGGGCGAAGTAGATGTGCGTGTTTGGCATCTATCTATCGTAATGATATAAAGTCGGACGGTCTGTAGTTGTAGGCAGTTGAAGTGCATCCAAGAGCTCGGGTGTACAACCGCGCACTCTCCATTCGTACCCAGAGTTCGAATACCGTAAGGATCTTGATGCTGTTTGCATCTTGCGTCTTCCCGACCCTAATGTTCGCGCTTGGTTTATTGGCGGCAGCCGTGCAAAAGGGGAACAGGGGTCGGGAAAAGAGTCTAATTACCAGTGTGTAAGCAAGGCGTCGTGGTGATTTCCATACATCATCATACCTATAAATTTGACATAGAAACTTCCCCATCTTCGTGATAGTTTCATACTCTGCTCCGACCACGCGCGGCTTTTGGTCCTTAAGATGCCCTTAAGGCTCCAGGCTTTCATAAGCTCCTATCCACGCCGACTTAGCAGTAATTATACTTGGAGAGTTATTTTGGAGTCCAGATATTCGGCGGGAAACATGGCGACGAACAGTTAGACTGATAGCCTGTCCCTGTTTCGCAGCAGGGGAACAACAAAATAGATCAGTTGAGAGCATCCAACGGCAATCGTCTCGTCCCAATTCCTTTGGATCGATGGCAGTCTTTTGGGACTAATGATGAGGATAATGCTGACGTCGACTGGTCACAAAGAGTGGAAAGCATCTGCGAACGGCGGGCTGCCCAGTCTTTCCTTGGATTCGATTCTCGCAAAAATAATTGACAAGGGAATAACAATGACAATAACTAAGCTGGGTTTCGGTTATAGATAAATTATTATAGCATGCAGATGGCCACTCCGACCTTCATTAGCTGCTCCTGGAGGCAAATAATTCATTACCATCTAATGCTTATTAGAGATAGTGAAGAAGGCAAGAAAAGGAGATCGAGGAACTTTAGCGGAGACAGAACTCGAATCAACTTCCGTCACCACCTTTACGTCATGAGAATACTGATGCACGCTCAAGGCGTCCAAAGGGACCCAAGCGAAGCTGCGGCTGCTAATAAAGCTGCTGCTAAGGACTTGTTTATATAATAAAGAGTCCCTTGTGCACCAGTGCACACTTGGCTGGGACTACTGGAGTAAAGTTAGTATATCTGCGGGACAAGACTTGTCAGTCAAGTGAACTTTACCCAGGCACGCTGACGCAGTCGTCACGCGCTGGTATGATACCGCATTTGTTGGGAAAGGAGACCGACGCACAACTTAACCGTCAGGCAAGTTCCCGTTGCATGGCCACCTGCGACGGCCAGCTACTGTTGCCCTTTCCAGCAGAATATGCTTGTGAAGGCCGAGCTTGACGCAGAGATAGCCGAGGAACTGGTTTGATACCATGGCCGTCTTGTGTTCTGTGAGCTCCTTTAGGTCTGCTTTAGGGAATCTCTTAAAGAGAAAGTCCACGATAGCCATGTCTAAAAGTCCGTCTCCTAGGAACTTGAGCCGCTGGTAGACTTGGATGCCGTTCTTCAACACGTATAAGGGGTGTAGAAAGGCGCTGCGAGCGAGCGGTGCCGCCTTGAAGCGGTAGCCCGTGATTTCAGCCACCTTGTCCACGGTAAGGCGCTGCGCTGCGGTTGCCTGCTGGCTGTACCACTTCGGCGCTGTAAACGTTGCAAAGTAGTCCTTGTAACTGGTCATGGCCCTTGGGGCTGAGGCGGGACTTTCTCATGACGAAGGCCACAAAATCCCTCGATTGCTGTCATCTTGCACTCCCGGCGCCCGGTGTTGATTTCATATATGAGGTCCAGGATAGGGATCAGGTTGCCAAAATGAATAAGGGGACATCTGTACACGCCCACCTGGACGACATGAGGCATGCCACGCATTATGACGGCAAGCATTCGGCGGTCAACCAACGGCACATTATGCAAGTGTACCACTTCAATATAGGTGCTAACAATGGCGTCGGTTTCACAACCTGAAAGTACTCCACTGAAGCGCCTTTACGTTCACGATCCAAGTATGAAGTGAAGCCCAGCCGAATCATTGCCGCGTGTGTAGTCCGGTCAGAAGTCATCGGCGTGCTTGCCTGCCTGAACATGCGCAACACAATGCCGCCATCGACGCTACCAGGAGAAGGCAACTTGCCTCACACTATCCTATGGGTTAGATACCATGCCATCACAGGGGCAGAATTAACTCGGATGACCGCGTCAAAGTGTTTAGGCGACGGTAGCTTGCCTAGGACATGGCTTGTGAATGAGACTCTTTTCTCCGCCCGCCGCGGGACGATACCTTGATGACGTGGTGAACTTGGCAAGAGATGGCAACTTCCCTAGCTTGCAGCTCTGGAATCGCCCCCAACAAAGGGTGACAACAACTGATTGTTTCACTGACATGGCAAGCCATGTGAGAGGCCTCCACAAATCTCTCATCGTCAGACTGGAGATTGAGGCTATGCGCAGCTCCCACCCCGAAGGTAGCCCCAGCACATGTCTGTCTGGTAGGCGCGCTCCCGAAGCTTGGTACGCTTTAGGAAATGGGAAAGCGAGAATGTCTCTTCAAGAGTAGTGATAGGCCTGTTGCATACTGTGACGCCAGCGGTTAGCAATCGCAGTAGCTGCAGCACAAGCTTCATATGTCGGTCAAGCTTCAGTCATCCACGTGAAGTGAATTGTCAGAGAGGAGGGTAATTACCTACATAGGAGGTGGGATAGTGGCCGTTTCAGAAACATGAATGCTGCAGCAAGGAGCGGGTGACAGCCCCTCGTGAGATGGATTGCTTGATGCTGTGCTTCTCATCACGGCGGGCAAGTGCACCTTCATCGAGCTCATGGTTATCTCCTTTATCGTCATGCCCCTGTTGATATTCGCTCGGCACAATGCTTGCTGTAGGGCCGCCGGTGCCGATGGGGCAGCGAGCGCCTTGGAGATCGTCCAGAGGTGGCGATAGGACAAGCAAAATCATATGGAAATGGTGGAAGTCGCCAACAAGATCACTCAGTCTGTGATATAAGCCTGGCGCCCGCTCAAGCGTTCATGAGGGCCCAAGTAAAGCTGCTGCTGAAGCCTCTGGCGAATCTGCTGCCCTGACGAAGTTGATTCTGGTCGTCAAGTGTCGGTACCCGCTTTCGCAGTTCTTTGACCTCCTGTCCGGATAATTTGGCGGCCTTTGTAGGCGCCAGAGATTTTCATAATCTCTCGCCGTCGGCGTCTCCAGCCGAGACTGTCTTCTGTTTCTTGGAAGCCGACGATTCTGCCTTAAAGTCACGTTTGAGTTGCGGTGCTGTAAGTTGCTGGAAAGGCTCTCCCATGATTCGCAGTCGTGGAGTGTACCCCGGGCCTTTGTTGATGATGTCTGCCGCGTTGGGTGGGACGATCCCCGATTTGCCTTATTCCTTCATCCATGGGTGCTTAGCAGCGAGGTCGTGGAACCATTGGTGTTTGCAACACGCCTTTGGACCAAACACGACGCGGAAGAAGAAGAAATGGACCCATGTCATGTCTTTCTTTGCCAATCCTGTAGACGCTGTTGCTGGCGAGGGTGTTCGTATTGGGCGAGATGTCGAAACGCAGCGTTGGAGCGATCTCCTGGAATTCAAAGTTCGTCATGGGCGTCCACCCTGCTTTTTCGTCGTCAAAGGGTTGACGGAGGGCGCCATTGACCTCGACCTTGACTGCGCTACGTTGGAGGTCCTTGTAGTCGAACAAGCCCTTGGACGATGAACGAGAGTCATCATAGTCGTCAGAGTCGTCAGAATTGTCCGCGCCGGTGGCTTGGTCCATGATGTTTCTGATGCTGAGGGGGTGGTTTCCTAAGGGATCATCGTGCTGATCGTCTTCTTCTCCGTCTTGAATGGCCTTATCCTTTCCCTTGTCCGTGTCAAGGAGAGAGTGTTTGCTCGTGCTGCTGGAGGTGGGTTCTTAATTTTCGACGACAGCCTCGTTGATTTCCAATCTGTCGAGCTTCTGATTTCTAGGTCCCGCCTGAGCAGCGTCATTGCCTTTCGCGTTCTCGGGGGAAGATGCTATATAGAAGTAGACGCATATAGTGGTTGTTTCTAGGAATCTTAATTGCATAACAAGCTTAATAGAAACAGTAGCTATATAAAGCATTTTATAGTAAGATAAATAGTTATAAGTATATAAAGTAAGCTAATAAAAGATATATAATACTATAATATAATAATAAATAATTAGTTCTTTTACTATAGCTACTTAAGCTACTATAACTACTATTATTATAAATTACTTATATACTAGCTACTATTTATACTAGAGGTAATAGAGCAGAAACTAGTAAAGAAAATTATATCTTAAGATAATGCATTACTATAAAAGCAAATATTATCTATTTATTAAGAAACCTTCGATAGCTGGTCTTTGCTAAGCTTTTTTAAAAAGGCTTTAGAAAGGCTATGGGGAAGATGACATGATCCTGTAGCTGGGGCTTATACTTCGTCGAAGGAGAATGGGCCATAATGACGGTCTGGAAGACTTCTCCTACTTGGGGTTTTGAGACTTGTTGTGAACGGGCATCATGTCTGCGACGGACACGTTTGGATGGCAACCAATCTGACGGATTTGTTGCTTCAAGCCTGGGTTGGTTCGGTCCTGTAGAAAGACGTTAGGATAGAATAATCGCCAGACTGTCAAGCACACATACCAGCACATGCCCAAAACGATGGTTGGTCTTCTTTGTTGCAAAAGTAAGGTAATGCCTGCCGCCCGCCAGGTTACTCTGATACAGCAGAAGTACCTAGAATATGCCAAGCATTGGATGTGGAGGATTGCTCCTTTTGCGCCAGATGGTTTTGCTAGAGTGGCGAGATCGTAGTCATCGCCAACAAGAGGCCTGAAATCCTGAAGATACTGGTTCCAAGAGAATCCATATCCATTGCACCGGGTGTGCCAATTCGACCTGTCGGAATCATCTACAAAGGCAACTTGATCCATCTTGGCTTTAGGATGAGAGGCCTGTTGAACCCTTGACGGGGATTGGTGTAAATGTACTGAATAACAAGGATATCAATAACATACTGCTTGACGAACTGCCGGATCTTTTGTTGGATTTCTAATGTCCCTCCGCATATGGAGTATAGAGCCTCTGACCAATCAAGATCGCCGCTGGAAAGAGTCAGAGCTCTGGAAGCTTTCAACGTTGACTCAAGATCGCTTGGCTTTGACAGTGTGGAAGTATCGTCGAGATCCATGACATCGAGAATGACCTCAAGTTCATCGTCCAAGGCCGGAGCGTCGCCGATATCCAATTCATCGGAGTCATCACAGGAACCCGGATTGTAGTCATCATCAAGATCTTCCGAGCGGACTAGATAGGTGCGTTGACGCTTCCGACCCAGTGACTCGACTACTAGAGAGAGGTTAATCTGACGCTCCCAAATCGGTGGATGGAGTTATACAACATACCATGTTTGGCTGGGCGCTTTCCAGATGGAGATATGACGATCTGATGAGCAGCATCTTCGCTTGGCGTTGCAGAGGAAATGAGAGGGGACGCCTGGAAAATGGGATCGAGAAGCTTGCTCTCATCACCTCCAATTGGCCTGATGGGAGTCACCATGAGGAAGGCTGAGCTTGGGCAGTCGAATTGCAGTAGTAGACCAGGGAGCCTCCTTTCATCGTCTCCCTTTAGCCTGGGTGAAGACTCCGGGGGCCGTTGCGCGCTTTTTGGCGGAGTCGCCATCGTGAGTCGCAGAGCCGGGCTGAGGAACTCGTTCTCACCATCCGCAATTTGCGTAGGAGGTGATTCTAGAAGCCGCTGAGCGTTTTGCGGAGGGCTCGACACTGCTGCAATTAATGGGGAGAGGCGAGAAGCTCATGCATGGGCTTGGGCATTTTGCAAATCTGTGTGAGAAGATTTTCGTGCTCCATCTCTCGCTTAGGCGTCCGAGGGAAGGCGCAACGAGCGAGTGTGGAAAGTCCTGCCATATCGAAGATGTCGCACCTGCCACAACGTACTTATTCTTCTGGACCGTGAAACAGCTAAGCGATAATATGACGTACCTGAAATGTGCAGCGAGAAGGACGGAGAGAAATCTTCTTTCGCGTTGACGCAGATGACAAGAGAGCGATGCTGTGACGAGGCAAAGAGTCAAAGTCAAGTGAAGTGCTGTGGTACCTATTTCGAGCGGTAGGTACCCATCAAGTATTCGAGAGACGCGGCAGACCGAAAGGCTACGTATATAAAGCTTCAAGGCTGCAAAACACAAGACTTCGTGAAGAACGAGTTTAAAAAAAAAGGTAATTCTAATATGGTATGTAGCGGCCATGAGACGGCTGCCGAGTCCCCAAGTTCTCGAGAGAACAATCCGGACGATAAGAGTAGTTGACAAAGAACGAGAAAAGTAAATAGAGAGAGAAAAGAAAGAAAATAGAAGAGGGAAGGAGGAAACAGACAAGAAAAAGAAAGGAAGAGGGAAAAAGAAGGAGCGAAAACATGACTTTAACAAGGCTTAAACATAAAAGAAAACCGAGATACATACTGTAAAGAAAAAAGAAGAAGAAAAAGAAGAAAAAAAAAAAGAGCAAACAACAATCAGACCCCCAAAACCCATTTCCTACCATACAGCATTACCAGGTAGAGTCTGCGAAGTCGTCTGTTGGCGATGTCGATCGAGCAAGTGCAGTCGCGGGCTTAGAGCAAGGACTGTTCTATAAGGGAAGGCGCCGGAAGGACCAGTCCAGAGGCCACAGACAAGGTTGTTGAAGCAGGAGCGCTTGCGTCAGCCGAAACGGTGGAGCGCGGAGAAGCAGAAGCGTTAAGCTTGAGTGAGGCGGCGAGCGCAGCCTGGCAAAGGGCTTTAATACATGCGGCTTTATAAAAGTATTATAATAAATTAAAGCTATCTAAATTTATTAATATAATTATAATTAATTAAAGCTACTTATTTTAATTTAAAGTTACTATATTTAATTAAAGTTAATATAAGTATTATTAATTTTATTAAAAATACTTATATTAACTTTAATAATTTAAATTAATTTAAATTACTATAATTAATAATAATAACTTCTATTAATTAAAGTAGTTTTAGTAAATTAAAATAAATTAACTTAATTATAATAACTTTAAATAGCTTTAGTTTTTAAAATAAATTAAATAAATAAATATAAATATAATAAATATTAAAATATAAAATTCTAATAAATATAAACAAGTCTTTAAAGATTATTTATTTATACTTTCTTTCTAAGTCTAAGCAAGAGAGGCATAGAATGCTTTTCTATAACTGTTTGCAAAAGCCGGATTATTTAACAGTGCCTACCTAGGTATAACGACTCTCCCCAGATTCCTCGACAGCGTTTTGTCCTGCGACGATGGTGGGCCCTCCGCAGAGCGCTCAACGGCACCCAGGCGCTGTTCATCGCCAATTGGAGGCGATAACAACGAGCTCCTTGGCCCGGAATGGCCACTACTCCGCATTCCTCACTCAGGCCAATTGGGGATGATGAGAGCAAGCTTCGACGGTTAAAACGCATATACCTAGATTGGTTGACTGACGAATGCGAAACCTCTTCCCGACAGATAGGTCATCTGATGGTGAACATGGTGTTTGCGAACGTCGATGGCCAGACAGATTTAAGTATGGAAATTCCAGAGCCGGGGAGGCATATGTACTGATTGCAGCAACCAGAGGAAGGTGTCGACAAGCAGCAGGATAGCAGTGGAAAACCGAGTCCATGGTTGGTTTGACTAAGAGAACAGCGTGCATGGAAGACAAGGTGTATACCGTATAAGTTTTACATAGAATCTCTATCTTCTTTCAAGTGTTTTGACATCCGAGACCATCTTCTAACGCCCAACCTTCAGATCAGAAAATCCATGACACGAAGCGGTCGTAGAACTTTCGCATGCCAGTGCTGTTCACGTGCTTGGCTTCCTGTTCCTCTAGATACTCCCTCTCTTGCGTGTCAATGATATCCTTCCCGGTCAAGAAGTCAACCTCGTGCGGCTTGACGATCCTGCTCCCAGTAAGGAGCTTGTGGCCGAAAAAGAAGGAGAAGTAAAGGGGAATCCCGAGGTAGCCCGTAATGAAGTTCTTATAGTCGAACTGACGCTCGGAAGTGTGGACGAAGACGTCGTAGTTCTTTGTTAATGTTACCAAGATTGTGAAGAAGAGGGCTATGATCGTCCCCCATTTGCCCGCAAAGGAGACGTAAGGCATGCTGCTGTCAGGAATGTTCTGGGCGCGGCGAGCTCGGAGGAAGAAGAGATAGGTGATGAGGATGGAGACCCAGGTCAGGATACCGAATATAGTCACGAGATTGACGAGATATCCAAATACCTGATGCAATTAGCGCGAAGGCCTTCCCTTTCCTATGCAAAGAGAGGTAGAGATATGAATACATACCACCGTAGATCCAGTAGAGACATTGAGAAATGCCAAGCAGGCAACCGCTGCGCAGAAAAAGACAGCGGCGTATGGCACCCCCCTCTTGTCCGTTTTTTTGAATAGAGAAGGTGCATTGCCGTCTGATGCAATACTATAGAGAGTTCTGCTGCCGATATATAAGTCCGTATTGGACGCACTCAGGACGAAAATAAGGATACAGCCGTTGATGATATGAGGGAGAACCTTTTCCTCGAATCAGTTTCGCTGCCAAATGCCGTTATGGCTCAGGGGTAAAGCATCATCCTCGCAAAGCGAAGGTCCATAAAGATAGATGGACGACACAAGAAAAGCAGCCAGCAAGCTTGAAACGCGGGCGTTATCATCTCACCTTAACAGAAGCCAGTGACGCAGCTACAACGAACGGGGACGCACTCGCCCCTGTCGATTGTTTGTTCGCGAAGGCGAGGCTCGAATCATTGTAAGGGATAATCATGCCCAGAAGAAAGACTGATAGTATGTAAAAGACGAAGATTCGGACGAAGGTAAGTTTGATCGCTGCTTTCCTTAGTCTCTGACTTCATGGAAACACGGGGGAAGAGGGTATATAACACTACCTTTGGGAATCGTGGCCCGCGGATTCTGCGCCTCCGACGCCGTTACTCCCACAAGCTCGGTACCAAGGTATGAAAATGTCGCGTTCACCATTACGGACCAGAATCCTAGAAATCTGCCAAGGTGGCCGTCGGTATAGTGTTCTGCGAATGCACCTGGGTTGTGCCAGTATCGAAAGCCCGGGGCATTACCATTTGGGCCGCCTCCGCAAGCAATGACAAGTGCAAAGATAATGAGACCAAGCATTACCAGCACTTTCACCGCGCTCAACCAGAACTCAATTTCCCCAAATTTCGAGATTCCCCCCCGCCAGTTTACGAGCAAAATCGTCACGAGGAATATCGCAATCCAGACCCCGGGGTTTACCTTTTCTCGGGGACACCAGTACTGAATGATCAGGGAGGCGGCTGTCAGTTGATTCGGGGTAGTTACGAGGTATTTTCCTGTTTGTTCCCTCTTCTTATTAGTCTTTCCCTTCTGTTTCTTCTGCCTGCTGATATTCTTCCCTTCGCGAAGATATTGAAGCATGTGAGATTGAACAGATGTGGCGATGCCAGGTGCAGAGTGGAGATGCGAGGTGCAGAGTGGAGATACCATGTGGGGAGTGGAGTGGGCGAGTACCGAGGTACCTACCCGTTTAGGTAAGTACCCAGGTACCTGTCCGCGTAGGTACACTTGTACTGCTTCGTGATGGCTCGTCGGAGAGGCGCTCTCAGGAGAGGAGAGGGAAAAAACAAAGGCGTACCTAGATATGTATAACCGGTCGCAAATCCAAGCGATTCGGAGCAGTATCGAGCAGCGTATGAGGAAAATCCGGCAAGAGGCAAATAGGCAGCCATTTCACCAAGGCTAGCCATAACAATCGCGACAAGAAACCCCATAGCAAGGTATGAAATCAGCAGGCTTCCTGAAGACACGCATCAATTAGCCTCAAGTTCGAAATCTTATTCTTTATTTGACGCTCACCAGGTCCAGCCTGGGCCAAGGCCTTGCCTGTTCCGATGATCAAACCCGTGCCCAAAGCACCTCCGATTGCGATCATGGAAATGTGGCGTGCCTTGAGGCCGCGGTGTAACGACGTCTCGGGCGAAGTCTCGAGTCCGTGGATATGGACATTCTCGTAGTTGCCGGCCCTCGTGCTGTTCTTCTCCGGGTCTTGGCCGTAGGCGGGGGACGCCTGGTGGGCGTAAAGCCCATCGTCGCGATCGCTCATTCTGGCCAAGTGAGCGGGAAACTGTCTAGGCTTCGGCGTCGGGAGGAGGGAGAAGACAGATGGACTGGCACCGCTCGGCGCGACAATGCCTCAAAACGAAACAGACGCGGCAGACCACCAAAGGTCGTGAGTTGGCGAAGCTGGACGACGGTGGATGGTAAGCGTGGAGCGGAAGACTGGTGGTAAGCAGAAAGGAAAACCGGCGGGATAGAATCTTCTGCGGGCGATATATATTTCCTATCGGTGCGTCGTACTACGCGGGGATCGGCATCCTTCCCAGGTAAGGCTTCCTTGAAATAATGAAATGCGTCCGCATTGGTTGTGCGTCTCCAAGTGTCCCGCACCGCAAGGCTCTGTGAGCAGGGAATCCCCGAGGCTAGCAAGGCTAGCCACGCGCCAAGGCATGGAGAATGGGTCTCTCCGAGCTCTCGGCCTACTTCGCGTCTGCAGTCCATATCTCGAACTCCTCCCGATATGAGCCTATCAGCGCACTGGGCAACGGCGAGAACCAACCAACCTGGGGGTTCGGTAGTGGAGAGGCAAGCTGAGAGAGGCAAGGGACATGGCCCCACGGCCGCTCATGGTCTGCACGGACCGGGGCGAGATAGGCTACCACTAATACAGCAGATTGGGATTGTGGGAGAGAGGCACCCCATGAGCGGACTGGTGTGACGGCATTTTTCCGTCCCTAGAGCTGAGTTTTCATTGAGCGCAGCGACCGGCCATCAATACCTGCCTGGGCCCGTAAACTGGGCGGCAGGTCGTTTCTTTCTTGGTGTGGTTGCGATGGTCCGCTGAGGAAAATCGGAGACAAAAGCTGGGGAAGTTGGCGAGCCATCACCTGGCGGTGGCACAGAAGGAACCGTGAGCCGATAACATGTTGGAGAAGGCCTGAAGTTTGTCATGGGGCTGGGGCTGTTGCATCCGAAGGGGTGAGATATCGTGTTATCTAGCGCCAGCCCAAACAAAACCGGTGATTGGCACACTCCCTCGGCTGACGCCGACCGAATCAGTCACGATATAATTGTACTGATGCCTGAGCAGGTCGCTGGCATGTTTACAGCTACCTTGTCCCCGAAATAGCCATCAAGAGTAGGACATACTGATCCACTCCTACATACAGAGGCTACTGAAAAGCTGAAGAGTGGGCAGCCAATGTCTCAGCAAACCCAGACTTGTGCTCTTCAAGCCTCTCTCGGTAGGTATCTCTCGGGTACAGTAACTTGTCACATTCTGTTACGTGGGGAAAACCCAGCGTGGCAACTTGGAGAGAATCCTTGCGGGGGACGCGAACGAACCCACCACCGCAAGCACTGATCAAGTGATCAAGTGATAACATGAGGACGGGCTGCATGAATAGATGGCCAAGTCCATTCATCCGTAAAAAGGATGCTGGTGCCTGGCCGGTCGATTGTTGGACAAAAAGCCACAAGATAAGCGGCCGAGACGGAACATTGAATGCAGCCAACGTGAACACGACTCAGTGGCGCAGTGGAAGGCTTCTAGAAGAGCGGGCCGGCAGGAATAAGGTGTTGCCCTAGGGCATTTAGGGCATCCAAGGCCGACGAGTCCTTTATGTCAAGTTGCTCTGGGCTTGGACGCCAAGCAGCGCTAGCCCGTAGCGAGCCCGGCACCTGCGCTGGACTCTGCTCTTGCCGTTTGTCACCGTCATCCTTATCGGAGATGTCTTATCTTCCTTACCTCATCAAACGTGCCTTGTCACGGTCTCTCTCTCTTTCCTGGCAAAATCACAACCTGCAAACATCATCATCATCAACAACAACAACAACCTGGTCGACACGTCTTCCCTCAGCATCATCGTCACAACACGGACTTGGACAAGACGGGATCAATCCTCCTCCCCCCTCCCAAAATGCCCGCACTAAAATTCTAGGTTATCTTAAGGTTGTTGGACCCGCCCACACTCCGCGACTCTCCCCTCTTCCCATTTGTCGGTCTTCAGGATAAGCATTTCCAACTGCCTATTCGAGCTCTGACGTGATTTACCCCGGTCGTTAGGTCAAGGGCCGCCTGGTGGCTCGTCCATATGCATAAAACAGCCAAGAGAGCGTTAAAAAAAAAGTGGCGGACCTGATGTGGCCTTTGAGGGGAAGGCCTGGGCCTGGCCACTGATTTTGAGTCGCCAATCCTTGTCTTTCGGTGAGACACTGTTACTGACAACGGAGGAAACAACAGGAACAGCGCAGAAACCACCAAGTGTCAACAAGAAGTTGCCATCATGAGCCTCACCATCGCCTAGGCCCTGGGTTCCTGGTTCCTGCAGCCACAGACGGGATCTCGCGCCTTTTTGCCGACGAATCTCTCCATCTACTATAGTAGTCCCCTGAAGATGACATACTCTGTGTGCCGGTATCCGTGAACAAGGTCAAAATTTCCGGCATCGTGGATTCTCAATGCAGCTGCAGGTACAGGTACTGATGCTGCTCACACGACTGCATCATGCTCGCCCGATGCAATTCGTGCCTTCTCCCTGTTCTCTGCCCAACATGTCTCATACTTAGGGCCGCTGGAACCTCGACCCCATCCATATTCTCCGAGCGTCTCTCGGACTGTTGGGTGTGTTGCTGAGGCCTTTTACCTCTAGCAGCCTGCGAGCACGGTCATGGGGAACCGAACGCCAGGCTAATCGGTCTTTCTCCCTTCTCTTGCCTACTATCTTCTCCTCTGTTTTTTTTTTGTTTTCGCCGTTTCGAAAATCACACCGTCTTTTCTTTCTGGAGAATTCTTTCCGAGTGGAGATGCTGCCAAGACTCTTATCATTCGCAACTCCAACACGCCGTGTGAGATTGGGTGCTTGTGGGCTTCCAGACTTTTCAGAACTTTAGCGTCTAGCACTCCATACTCGTCGTCGACATGGGTACTTCGTCCGTGCAGGCTTATTCGAGAGAGGCGCGTGCGACCCCAACGAAGGAATCTCGGCTGCTACACAGCATCTGCCCCCGACCCCCCTCGCATGGGCATTCTTACCCGACGGATTCTCTAGCATTGTCAGCCCAAGCCCTCTACTCGAACCGTGTTTTGCATAGACGAGACAGCGCGCTTTTTCCCTGCCCTCGTGTATCTACAAGCAGAGTCAATCGCGGGGTGAGCCAGATACTAACGCTGCATCCCCCTGTTGCTCCATCTTTTTACCTGTGGTCACCACGTTGGGACTGAGCATCGATCTATAAGCGTCGAGAACGGAACATCGCTCCACTGGACACGAGTCGCCTCCGAATCCTTCTCCCGCAGGCCCTGCCACAGCAGATCCCGAGGTGCCGATGCAAGCCGTGCTTGTACGAGGGCAATACGGCTGGTTCCCCTCCCTGCTTCAGCTCACGGACCACGTCGATCGCGTTTGCATGGGCATCGGGGGACTGTATATGGTAAGGCAGCACATGGACTGTGTCTCGGACGTGCATGCTGTCTCGTTTAGGTACATAATCGTGCTCAGCTGCTTGGACGGTGTGAATACGGTGCCACCACAATGACAAAGATGCTGATTTACCAGGTAACACACAAGGGTCCCTGTTTAGGCGAGTGCGTACCCAAGCACAGATGTGGCCTCTGTTGGGTCGGAGCCAGAAAATTTATGGAATTTTCCGTCCTCCATGACCCCCATGATCAGCAGCAGATTGCTAGGAATGCTGGAATGATGGATGCCTGATAGGAACAGATAGGAACAGATAGGAACAGACAGGAACAGATAGCGAGGAACTGAAGAGACGGACATGTGTTGGTTGTCATCAGACCATCACGATGTGAGTCCCGAGTTTCAAGCCTCTTGTGAGGTATCTACGCTCATCAAATCGTCCAAGACTTTTCCCGCGGCCAACAATCTTCCCTATCGAACCGTCGTCCAATGATCTGATCTCCCACAGGCAGCCCCATCTGAGCATTCTCCGCCATTCCCTCCCTGCGATCCCTCCAGACCCCGCCCAGCCCCTCGTCCGTCTTAGCATCACAATCCCCAGCATTGACCCTCCCAGCCGATATCGCCAGCGCGACAGACATTGTTCAACAAGGTCCACCAGCTTCATATATCCTGTCCCCCGCGTCGCTCCATGCGGAACTGCAGAGGCATAACAGGCATCAGCAAAGCGTCTGGAGCCTTCCCGGTTGCAGGCGGCTGGGCAGGCTTTGCACATCTCGAGGTGAGCTTGTCGCATGGCAGCCTTGCAACTGTTGAGTTTCCAATAGGCATCCAAGGCGAGGGCCTTCCATCCCGCAATCCCTGTCGGCGAGGCAGACAAAGGTGCTGAACACGAGGAGTGTCAAGCTGATGGACCAGGAGGAAGACGACACTGTGGACATGTCGCTGGAATGCGTCCGCAGCAATATGGTGAAACGGGCTGCGAGACGAATCCAACCTCTCTACGAAAAGGGCGAATGCAAGGAAAGTCGCTGGCAGACTCAAGCGAATCGGTGTTAACGCCGTTCCTAAGAACATATAGGGTTTAAGCAGAAGAGAAGATAGTAACTTATATGCTTAATGACAATCACTGACAGGGACACAGTGCTTGATACGACACCTGGTAATGCTTATCTTAGCAGCCATAGTCTAGTTAAGCAGGTATTAAGCTTCTTTCTTACGCTTTTATACTCTATTATATTCTAATATTATATCTTCTCCTATCGTAATTTACTTACCCTCGAAAAGTCACAATAGGTAAGCAGGTGAATATTTATATACTTAATATAAAAGAGTTAAAGCTCTTATGTTACTTATATAGTTTTATACATGTACTTTTACTAGAGTCACGGAGTAATAGTAAAAGGAAGACTATTTGAATCATAAGACGTAAGTCGTTGGGCTCATAGAATCTATGCTACTTATATAGCCGTTTATTCAGGCAGGATGTAGTCGTCCACGAGCTTTATTTCTCTGGTGAATTGCCTACGAGTAGCATTCTTCCAAGCTTCGGAAATTCTCTCCAATGTTTGTGACGCCGCATCGCCGGCAAAAGCGAAATCCAGCTGCCCCGCTGCCTCGACCCTTTGCAAGAGGCTGGTCTCTCTCTGTTTGGTGAAGAGAGCCCCGTAATTCTTGTCCTTCTTTGCAACAGCCTGGGGACCCGCATCTCGAGTATCGCCAATGAACAGCGTCGGCAGCTGAGGATGGCGGACCAGAGGCATCAGGGACATACCCTCTGTCATCTTTCCGGCTTCGTTGACGACGAGAAAGCATGGCGAGAGGTCCGGTACGTGATCATAGAGTATGCGTAGATCCGTTGGCGTAGCGGCGATGACATCTGCCTGAGCGATGAAGGTCGACAACAGACGTCGCGCTTCTTCCAGATAGGCCCTTTTGTTGACGCGGTAGGTTGCCGGATCGCTCTCCTCAAGATCCCAAGCCTGCTTCATCATGGGGTACTGCGCCGGGTTTGTCTCAACTTCGAGCCGCAACTGGCGAGAACATGAGGCGGGATCCGTTGCAGGATTTCCCTCATTAAAAAGCTCCTGTTGAAATTCATTGGCTTGCCGAAGGAGTCGTTCAATAGTGCTTGACGTCCTCTCAGGGATTGAAAGTTGTGGCGGCGTATCCAGGGTGGCCTTCAGGAGAGTGCGAAGCTCGAGATCAAACGAGTACACGCGCACAATTCGCTTGCGAGGCATGATTGCTGTAAGATGCTCGACCGCATGATCGACCTCGGCGTTCTGAGGTGCAGTCCACAGTATGGCGGAAGGCGATTGAGCAGTAGCGGCAATGTCTTGGCCGCTTTTGATGGCGTGGACCAACGTTGCCGAGAAATCCGACCTACGAGAACTCGATCCTCCAGCAATGAAGATTTTGCTTGCACGGGCATGCCTGAAGGCTTCTATAGCCTCATCCTCGACAAACTTTCCCTGGTCGATAAACTGACGGATGCCAGTAAACCTCTCGACAAGGTCAACCGCTGGTGGGAGAGAAACAGGGTCAAAGGATAAGAGAAAGCTCCACCATTTCGACATAGGAGAATCGTCGGGGACGTTATTGAAACTGTTGATTGCGTCGCATTCAAATTTTACCGGTGTGTCATTGACGTCATACTCAATCCGGACCTCGCGGGCATCGGCCATGTGCTGTGCGAGACTGTCCAGGTACGTTCCGAGTTTCCAGGGCATGGCCGAGAGCGGCATGTCGATGAGCTGCAGTGGTGGTTGACTCCAAGCATGCGGCCAATCTGGTTGCAATGGTGCATCGACTTGGAAGAATGCGCAATTTGCCGAACGATAGCTTGGGATGTTGACGCGAATTCCTGTGCAAGGTTCACCGTATTTCTCATTCAGAGCTGCGCGACCAGCAACGATCTGAGCCGACATCCACTCAATGATGCGTTTGCGATAGTCTAGCTCATCCTCGTGTTCGTTCTTGCGAAGAAGCTTGGCAGCCTGGCGTGCATCGACGCGCCGCTTAGCATCAATGTCCGCGTCGGGCATCGAATAATCAGCATCCCGGCAGAATGTCGCAATATAGGACAGGATCTTTGGGGTGGCGATTTCGAAATATTTGTCGTCGAGTATAGTGTCAACAAGCTGCAATCTGTCTTGTGCGACATTGAAAGAATTGACTGCTTCGGAATGAGCTTCAGACAAACCACTCGCAAGCGCCGTAACGAAAGACGCCACCTGAGAGGCAATCAAAGGCTTGTCAGGGCGTTGGTTGAACTTTTGCGACAGATGGATGTACAACCGAACTGCTGTCCCTGCCTCGGGTAGCAAGCATCGTTGACGATAATCGCCCAAGCGGATAGCCACTATGAACTTCGTGGGTACGCCCGTTCCCTTAATGCCATAGACCAGCTCATCCGTCTTCTTGGCATCCCATTCCGAGCCGGGGATAGGAAAGACCCAACCCTTGAAGACAGCCCGACTGCAATCGTCTGCCTGTTGCTTCAGCCAGTTGGCTTCATCGGCTGCACCACCAATCAGAGTGACTGTCCGTTCATCCTTCGTCAAGAAGAAGATGGCGGCTCGATCAAGGGTATAATTGCGGTCCACAGAGGCGAGGCTGATGTTATGATGGGAATTTCTGGTGTTTCCCCGGCATACGTCCGCGGCAATCTGGTGAAACGGGTTGCGAGATGAATGTCTTGAGAGGAGGGGACTCCACCCTGAAAGCCAAAGTCGTTCATAGCCTCTGTCCTCAGGAAACACAACCCACAGAGAAGAAAAGTCGCCATGCTGGAGGTTGGAGAGGACGTTTCTGACAATGTCGGCGATGTCGCGGGCATCGCTGTGCAACCACTGAAGTTGCTGCTCCCAGAATTTAGTAGGATAGTAAATTGTCAGAGCACGAGACCCCTCTTCGTTGATGTTGATCTTGATCCGAACTATCTTGTCCGCAACGACGCGCATGTACTCCGCCAGGGATGCGGCAGGGCTGATATCTTTAAATGTGTTGAGATACCTTTGGTCTCTTCTGCCGAAGCCAAGTTGAGTTGAGGTGACGAGGTCTCTGAAGTGAGAAGTGATGAAAGAATCATCTTCTTCTATTGTGCGAATGTCCGCCGAAGGCAACTCTGAAAGACGTGCCATGGCAATCTCGCAAACTGCGAAGGTGCGAAGGAAGCCATCGTAGGAGATTTGGAAAAGGATGGTGAGCGAAGGCTCCG
>JAMAKC010000097.1:0-20313 GCA_023628735.1 Trichoderma sp. PF4103 | reverse complement strand
GTATTATAAAGAATTTTAATATTATTATATATAATAAGCTACTCTTAATTATAATAAAAAGAAATATTTTAAAAAAATACTAGTTAAAAGTACTAAAAACTATTAATTACCTTTATAATAAAAGTCTATATAAAGCATTAAAAAAAATGCCTTTTAAATATATTTTTAATTAGTAGTTAAATATATTAAATATTAAGATAATAAGAACTATAGCCTAGTACTTAATCTTATAAATATAATAAAAAAAGCTTAATAATAAGAGAATTAAATGCATTCTCTTTAAGTTTATTAAGAATAGTATATATTATTTACTAATACTTAATAAAAATATAATTAACTCCTTTAATATATATTTTAAAGTAAAGGCAGTAATATTACTAATTATTATTAATAATATATACTTAACTAGAACTTAAATTAATAAGTAAGGTATAAAAAAGAAATAATATAAAAGGGATAGCTTATTATAATTAACTACCTTACTTTAGTTAATTATTAAAGTTCTTATACCTTAAATTATAACTCTTCTTAAATAACTAAAGCTTAATAAAGATATTCTAGAATATCTTAAGCTATAATATCTTTTATAAAATAAAATATCTTTTTTTACTATTTTAGTACTAGCTGCTTTAAGTAAGATATATATTAATAATATTAAACTATAAATATTTAAAAAAGTAAAGTATAGCTTTTTTTATAATAAGTAATATAAAGGGATAGTAAATAAGATCTAAGCCTTAAAGGAAAATAAGACTTAAGAGCTTATTAAACCTAACCTTAAGATAAATATTTTATAAGGAAAATAGGTTTATAAGTTAAAAAAAGGACTAGATAACTAAATTATAAAGTATAAGGTAAAATAGGTTATTAAAGGCTTTAAGTAAATTACTAGTATTAACTATATAAAAACCTTTACTTTAGTTATTAAGCTAATAATATATAAAGCCTTATTTACTATTACTACTGCATTTAATTTAAAAATAAAGTAAATAAATATTAAAATAGCTTTTTTATATAAAGAAGTAAAAGAAGATATTTATATAAAGCAGCTAACTAGGCTTAATAATAAGATTATAAAGGTTTATAAGTTAAAAAAGGCGCTTTATAATTTAAAGCAAGCCCCTTAAGTTTAGTATAAGATATTAATAAAGTTTCTTTTTATACTAGGCTTTTATACTATAATATTAAATAGTAGCCTATATATTAAGGATAGTATATTTATTATAATTTATATTAATAATCTGCTTTTTATTAAGAAAGATAAGGCTAAAATTATAAGACTTAAAGAGGCTTTTTATAAATGCTTTTTTATAATTAAACTAAGGCCTTACTATTATTATTTTAAAATCTATATTTATTATAACTAGCTAGTAAAAATAATTATACTTAGTTAATAAGTAGTCCTATTTAAATTATAGACTATTCTTATTTAAACTATAGTGATTTATGCTATATTTAGAGAGATACCCTTATATAATAACTCTATGCCTTTACTTATAATATATTATAGTATTATATACTATATATAGTAATTATTACTGCTAAAGAGGTATTATATATAAGAGGTTAAGATAAGGCTATTTAAGCAGGCTAATTTATTCTATAATATATTATTACTAGCGCTGCTTATATAATAGAGGACCTAATAGCTAGGTAATAAGGTATATTACTAGCGACTTTCCTTAGGTCTAGCCTTATAATATAATTAGCTATAAGGTTAGTTATAATACTACTTACTTAAAGTTAAAGTTATAGCCTATATAGGAGGACTTATATAGTATTATTATATTAACTATAGGTTATACTATTAGCTTATACTATAAATAGGTATGTATTTATAAAAGTGTTAGTATATATATAAGAACTTTACTATATGCATAAACCACTATAGTTTAAATAGGAATATCCTATAGTTTAAATAAGACTACTTTAATTAATAAGGATATATTTAAAAGATCTTTTAGTAACTTAATATAACTAACTATGCCTTAGCCTTAATATTAATAATTAAAAAATAATTATAAAAAGCAGAAGGTTATATTAATTAATTAAATAAGTAAAGAGAATATTAATTAGTAGTTAAGTTACTAATATATTTAATACTTAGAATATATCTAGATCTAGTATATACTATATTTATTATTACTAAATACTTTAGTAACCTTAATAATATATATAAATAGGCTATTAAATATATCCTCTACTATATTTAAGAAAGTAAGGATCTATGCTTTATTTTTAAAAGAGATTTATAACTGCTTTATAGCTATAGTAACTTAGACTAGGCTAATAACCTTAATATATATAGGTTAACTTCTAGTTATATATTTAATATTAAAAGTCAGAAGATTAGCTAGTTATTTAGGCAGTAGGTAATAACTGCCTTATTAAGTTATAAAGCTAAGTATATAGCCTAGACTATATTAAAAACAAAAAGGTTTAAACCTAGGAGACTACTAAGGCTTATATTTTAACACTCCTGCTAGCTTAATAGGCTCTATACACTTAGGCTCTTTATATACACAGCAGGGTAACTAAAGCTCTCTTTTACGCTCCTAGGTTATAAAATTACGCAGGGTAGCAGCACTAAAGACAATTTAAACACACAACCTCTTAGCTAGGCGTCTTTAAGCGCTTAGCCAAGAGTGTTATCCGCTAGGCTATCCAGGCTCATAACCTGTTAAAAACAAAAAGGTTTAAACCTAGGAGACTACTAAGGCTTATATTTTAACAGACTAATACTATAAAAAAAGCTATCTAGCTTTAAAGGTTATTTATAGAATTATATACTAATCTTTAAGGGGAGTAAGTAAATAAACTATTATTACTACTAAAGGGGTTTTAAAAATAATTACAGTCTTTATAATAGCTTTACTATTATAAAGGGGTTATTAAGTTATAAAAGGTCTATTAATTTATAAAAAAAGAGGTATATAAAATAAAGTAGCTATACTATATAAATAAAAGTACTATATATCTTAGAAATTTAGTTCTTATATAATAAAATAACCTTTTTTTAATAACTAGTTAGTAAGAAAATATAATTATAATAATATTCTTTTTAAAATAAAAAGAAAAAGGTATATTAAAATAAAGGTACTTTTATTTATACAGTAGATATATAAAGATTTAGGTATTTTATAAATTAATAACCTTTTTATAAATTAATAACCCCTTTATAATAGTAAAACTATTTTAAGGACTATAGTTATTTTTAAGACCCCTTTAATATTATTAAAATGTAGGTTAATTGTCTTGCTTAATCTACTTCTACTAGACGGGAGTATAGCTCCTACTTATGCCTTTAACTGGATTAACCCTTGCTACCTAATATACTAATACTTCCTATATTAGTGCCCCTTTTTCTAACACTCCCACTCAATAACATAAGACTATAAGCTGCAGAAAAAACGCGCTCCTACTAAACCTATACTTCCTAGGGAGGCAGCAGGTCTATAATTTCTCCTACTAACTTAGTGCTCCCACTTAATAACAAAGGACTGTAAGACGCAGGAAAACGCGCTCTTACTAATCCTATACTTCTAAAAAGATAACAGGTCTATAAGTTTACTGACTTAGTACTGTCAGTATCGTTAAGGACCACCTAGGTAGCATCTTAACCTTCCTTACTAGCATTTTCTATATTAGTAATTTTCTTTAGTTCTAAGGCCTTACAGAACTTTATAAATCAGTCCTTTCCTAGCAGCTTAGTTAATCCATCGGCTACTATTTCATTTATAGGTATATATTCCAGCTTAACTTCTCCACTGTTAACTTTTTCCTAAACAAAATAGTGCTAAGTCTCGATATGCTTTAACCCTTTATGGTTTATAGGGTTCTTTGCAAGTGCAATCGCTCCTTAATTATCGCAGTATATAATTACAGCGCTTAGCGAGGGTAACAAGGTTAATGGCAAGGGTGACAAGGTTAATGTCATTCCTTCAGCATTCTCCCCCTAAAGATCAGTTCGCAATTCTATAAATAACCGCTGCAGCCAGATAGCTTCCTTTATTATGTTTATTTAGCCTATATATTCTGCTTTACAGCTTAATAACGCTATTATTATCTGCCTCTTTAATAACCAGCTGATCTTGCTGCTGCCGATGTTAAATATATATCCTAAGGTAGATATGCAGGTGTCTAGGTCACTGGCCTAGTTAGAATTACTATAGCCATAAAGCAGGCATAGGTTACCTTAGAAGACCAGGCAGAGATCCCTTATTCCTTAAATATATTACAGGATTTGTTTAACAGCTTGTCTATATAAGTCATCTAGGTTGCTTGCATAGCAACTAATAACAGAGACAGAGTAGGCCAGGTCTGGTCTTATGCCTAATATCAGGTATATTAGTGACCTAACTATTAATTAATATTCCTTACGTTTGCCTAGTTAACTAAGGAATTCTGCTTTAGCCTTCTAGAGTCTCTTTTTAACTATTAGCGTGGGGACTGCTGCGCAGTCTAATATATTAAACTATTAGAGGATCTTTTAGATATAGCCCTATTAGTTAAGGGCGATTATGTGCGCAGCTTTATTCTATTAGATATATATTCTAAGATAGTAGTAGCAAGGTCCTAGATTAGTTATTAAGAAATATTAGTGCAGTGCGTCTTTAAGTTATGCAATCTTAGCCCTGTCTTTGCTAATAAGCAGCAGGTTGTCTATATAGATAGCAATAAAGACTCTGTCCCTTATATATAGGCTACTGTCTGCTAAGACTGCGTAAAAGCCAAGAGTAAGAAAGAAGTCTATAAGGGTTTTATACCAAACCTATAGTGCTTACTTTAAACCATACAGCGCCCTCTTAAACTTGCAGACTCTAGCAGATCTATCTTTAAAGCCTATTAGTTATTTAATATAAATGTCTTTATTAACCTTGCTATACAGGAAGGCCGTTTTAATATCTATCTGCTTAACTTTAAGGTCTAGTGCAGCTGCTATTATAAAGAGGGCCTTATAGGTCATTAGCTTAACTACTAATATAAAAGTCTTAGCATAGTTAACACCAGTAATTTATTTAAAACCATAAATAACCTAGCAGGCCTTATACTTAATAACTTAGTTATCTAGTCCTCTCTTTAGCTTATATACCTATTTACTATATAGGATATTTATGCTAAGGTTAGCAGCAACAAGTTCTTAAGTATTATTATCTTAAAGAGCTTATATCTTATCTTTTATCCCCCTGCGCTATTTATTGCAGAAGAAGCTGCAGTCTGCTTCCTTATAGGTTATTAGTTTAACATTATTAATATAGGCTTTAGCTAACGCAGCAAGCGCAAGGACATTATACAGTAAGTGCTAGACGCAGCTATAAAGCAGGTAGCAAAGCTCTAGGTGTCCTAGGACATTATTATCTTATAGCTTAGGATGTTTTAGGTTTTCTAGTTAAAAGAGGAGGACATTAATAGTAGATTAAACAGAGCTTAACTTTTAATGTCTCTTCTCAGGTTAGGGAAGCTAATCTGTTTATATGCCTACTAATTGCATTTCTGCAGTTATTTATGCAGGAACGGCATTAGATTTAAAGTGCATGTTTAAGGAGTTAATTACCCTTCCCCCTAGAGTTAGAAGTTAATAGATCATATTACTCACAAAGCCAAGGAGGGTGCATTTAATCCCTTTATTATCAAGCTTCTTCCTCTATGCCTATAAAATCAGGTGCCATGCTGTTATGCCTACAGTCCTTATATTAAAGACATTTAGCCTCTAACTAAAGACAAGCTTAAACAGCATTTTATCCAGTGCCTTATATAAACTTTAGTTTTATAAATAGTTAACTGTTTCTAGGACCTCTAATTAGTAAGGTTTTAAAATCTTCCCCCTTATTAGAGTAGGTAGCAGTTTATTATAGATTACTATATTAAAGTTCTCTGTAATGCTATTAGACTAATGTTATTCTATTAGTAATACTTTTAATAAGGTTCCTTATTATGCAGCCTAGTAGTTAAATTCCTAGCTATTAAACTCCTTAGCTCTATTAAGGTATATAGTGCAGTAACGTTAACCTTATAGTTCTCTCTTCTCTAGGAATTATATAAAGTACTAGATAAACTCCTATACGCCTTATCTATTCTTAATTACTTTACTCCTACTAAACTAACTATATCTGTTAACTAGCGTTATCTAATAGCGTTCCTTATTATAGCTATTAATGTAAAAGGGACTGCAGATGTTAATGTAGATCATATTGCTAACATACTCTCCCTTTTTTGGTTGCCCTTAGTGTAGTCTTTCCCTCATCCAACCTTAAAGACAGGGATTGCAGAGGCAATACTCTTATACAGTATTCATCCTATCCACTATATCTTTCAACCTAGACAGATTATTACCACTAAGATAGCCCATCCAGTTATGCCAAAGACGTTATTAGGGATCCACAGCGTAGGCGTAGGAAACAAGGGCATAGGATATTAAGGCTTATATAAGAAGGGAGTCAGTCTATAAAATAAATAACTTCCTAAAATGCCTGGCCGTGATTTTAATCTCGCCCTTTTTAATCATCCAGCTGTCTTAAGAGATCTTCATTTCCCCCCCTTAATTAAGGAGCTAGGTCATAGAGATTAGATTAAGACTAAGGCTAGGAGCATATAGGACATTTATAAACGTAACGGTAATAAATAGATTCTGATTTATGCATCTTTAAATAACAGTGCCTACACCTTCTACAGTAATCTAGACGTCTCCTATACCGCTAAGTGTTCCATTATATAGCTTTAGTAAGCCTTTAATAAATTCATCCTTACAGAAAGTTGCATATTATCCACAGCCTAAGTCTAGCACCCAAACTGCACTAAGACTGCAGGTCATCCTAGAAGGATATAAAAAAGTTATCCTCATTAAGTTTAGCATCTTTTAAAGCAAGAAGGGCAGGGTTCTCCTTATTAGCTGGCGTCACTAAGTGAGGTTAACGACTCTAGCGGCTTTTTCTCTCATCCTAACGCTTCTTTTTATCTAGGTGCAGCTCCTAGCAGCTATCTCTTATATAATATGTCTTGCTGCAGTGCATGCATTACAGGACCCTTACTATTGCTAAATCTTCGTCTTCTATTAGTGCCATGCGTTTCCGCGTTAGCAGGGCTTGTGTGCTGGTCATACTACTATTTTTCTGCCTAACTTCTTTAGCCTCTGCGCTTTAGATAACGCTATTTAGTATTAGGAAGGTCTCTGAGTTATAATTCATCTAGAAGTTTATACACTAGATAAGGTATTAGTCGCTTAGTCTATTAATGAATTTAAGAATTAGGTGGCTGTTTAGGAGTTTATGCTAACTCCCTGCTTAGAGGAATTTCTCTTAGATAGTCTTAATCCTTTAGGCAAAATCCCAGATTAAGGAGGTAAAGATATAGTCCTCCTACTCCTTATAAGCTAACTGAAGAGCGCTAAGTCCTAACTCTTAGAACTCTTCTCTTGCTTGCTAGAAGACCCTCTAGACTGTCTTTTCTTTAGTCATTATCTCGCTAAGTAAGATAGACAGCGTTGTCTTCAGGATGCTAACGCATTGCCTTTATTTTATCTTCTAGGCGTCTAGCTAACTTACAAGGACCTTATCCTTAATATTATAAATGCTAAGTAGGTCCTCTATGCTTATAAGATTAATTATAAGCTTCAGCTAATAGTCCTAGACAAGGTAGTCTTCCTATTTTTCCAGTATTAGAAGGGATCTTAGGCTAAGCGCATTAACTACAATTAGCTTAATTTCTAGGCAGCTTGCATCCATAGCCATGCTAGCCATAATGCTGTCCCTAAGGTTGCTGCGTTATTAGGCCATGTTATGCGTTAGTCTTGATCTTTAACTGGTCTGCAGTGGTGTCCGAACTTTGCATCTGTAGATGTTAATGTTGCTTAGTGGTGTTAGGACGCTAGAGACCACTTCGTCTTCATAGTCTTCGTCCACTTAGCTAGGACTCTATTACCCAGCCACACCCAAGCTGTCATCATCTTCTGCATTCTCATCCTCATTCTCATCTCCCTAGAACTCCTAAGCTTCCCAGCCACTTTGCATAGACTGCAGGAGCTGTAAGAGGGACTAGCGCAGCTCAGGGCCAGCGATTAGATTATCTGAGGATAGTAATCTTGCCTGTCTCAGTTAATAGGTGGTTCTTTTCCCGTCTAGGTTAGTTAGTTAGTGTTCGTCTGCCATTGCGTTATCGTACAGTAATTTCCACCTAAGACATAACCAGGGTTGCCAGGTTAGTAATTTAGCAAGAACTAGAAGTACTAGTACTTAGCAATATTAAGTAGAAGCCGGGCTCATAACCTATTAAAATGTAGGTTAATTATCTTGCTTAATCTACTTCTACTAGACGGGAGTATAGCTCCTACTTATGCCTTTAACCGGATTAACCCTTACTACCTAATGTACCAATACTTCCTATGTTAGTGCCCCTTTTTCCAACAAATATTACTAAGTGCTATTATTATTTACTATAATAATTAGGGAGCTATTATATTAATAAAGAATCCTACTAACTATAAGGGATTTAAATATATTAAACCTAGTATTACTTTATTTATAAGAAGGTTAAAAAAGGAGAAATTAAATTAGAATATATCCTTATAAATAAGATAGTAGTAAATAAATTAACTAAGCTATTAAAAAAAGATTACTTTTTTAAATTTTATAAAGCCCTTAGCTTAAAAAGGATTACTAATATATAAAATATAAGTAAAGAATTAAAATCCTAAGAGTTATATTAGTTATACTATTAGTTAACTATATATACTTTTTAAAGAAGTATTATATATAGTATTAAGTTAGTATAAGTAGGTTCTAGGCCTTATACCTAGTATATAAAAATAGTAAAAGCAGTAAGAGTCTGCTTCTGCTTCCTTTATTATTAAGTAGGAGTGTTAAAAATAAGGGTATTAATATAGGAAGTATTTATATAGTAAGAAGCAGGGGTTAGTCTAGCTAGGAAGTATAAGTAAAAGACATGCTACTAGGTAAAAGGGATTAATTAAGGAAGTTAATATATATAATTTTAATAAATAATAAGGGAATTAAATGCATACTCTTTAGCTTTATTAATAATAGCGTCTATTACCTCCTTATACTAAGTAAAAGAGTAATTAACTTATTAAATATTTACTTTAAATCTAAAATACTAATATAGCCCTTATTAACTAGCTAATTAGTAGGTATATAAATAGAATACTAAACAGTAACTAAAAAGAGGCATTAAAAAATAAGTTTAGCTTAATTTATAATTAATATATTGCCCTTTTAATTATATTTTAAGAATTATAAATGCCTTAAAAATAATAATAATACTATCCCAAGGCATTTAAAGCTTTACTACTTACTATATAGTTAAGTATTACTTTATAATATACTTGCCTTTATAGCCTTTACTAAGTCTTATATTAATAATATTAAACCCTTAATATTTAAAAAGGCTAACTGCAGCTTTTTTTTAAAAAAATAGCATAAAGGGATAATAAATAAACTACAGGCCTTAAAGGATAATAAGACCTAGGACCTAGTTAGGCCTAACTTAAGTATAAACATCCTATATAAAAAATAGGTCTATAAGCTAAAGTAAGGTCTTAATAATTAAATTATTAAATATAAGGCATACTAAGTAGTCTAGGGCTTTAAATAAATTACTAGAGTTAATTATACTAAGATATTTATATTAGTAGTTAAATTTATAACTTATAAGGCCTTATTTATAATAGTAGCTGCTTTAAATCTAAATATTAAATAAATAAATATCAAGATAGTATTCTTATATAGTAATATTAAAGAAGATATTTATATAAAATAATCTATAGGCTTTAATAATAAGTCTAGCTAAATCTATAAGCTTAAAAAGGCACTTTATAGCTTAAAGCAGGTCTTATAAGTTTAATATAAAATACTTATTAACTTCCTTCTTACCTTTAGCTTTTATATAATATTAGCAGATAGTAGGCTTTATATTAAAAATAGTATTTTTATAGCTATTTATATAAATAACCTGCTTTTAGTTAGTAAAAATAAGGCTAAAATCTTAAAGCTTAAGGATGCCTTATACTACTAGTTCTTTATAACTAACCTAGGTCCTTATTACTTTTACTTTAAAATTTAGATTTACTAAAATAAAAAAGCATAAATAATTATAAGTATTACTGCCTAGGCAGTGCTTTTTTACTATTTAGGCAGTATTCCTACTGCATTAAACTAAAAATAGCTATAGTTTATATAGGCTAGCAGGCTATACTAAAAAACAGTATAAAGTCCTAGCGCTTAAAACAGTATATATAAAAAGTCTAGTATAATTAATACTATACTATATATAAAGAAATAAAGCCATTATAAGATTTTATATACCTATTTATATTACTAAAATAACTTTAATAACTTCCTTTATGCTATTATTATTATTAATAGTAGTAAAGCTATTAGTAGAAGTATTATTAAAAGCGCTACTGCACTAGCTTCTTATCTTTTAGCTTTAGCTATAACTATAGCTATAGCTATACTTACTATAGCCTTAACCTCTTACTTATTATCTTTATAATCCTTATGCCTTAGTATTTATAGTCCTTTAAGATCTTTTTATAAATAGCTATAAGGTATATTAACTAGTAGTAATCTTAATCTTTATTACTATTTTAATTTACTATAAACTAAAAGTAAGTTACTAGCTATTTTAATTTATACTTAATAGTAAAGCTCAAGGCTATATTAAAAGAACTATTATATTTAGCTAAGCTATAGAACTAGGCTTTAAAATAGGCTATAGATCTAGATTAATAAGTATATAATTATTTTAAGGAAGTCTTAGTTTTTTATATAAGTTTTTAATAACTTTAAGGTTTTAGATTTTTAGTAGTAGCTTATTAATATTTTAAAATACTAGGTTAGTAGCTTTTTTATATAAATAAAAAAAAAAGAAATACTAAAGGTTTATTTAATTATTAGTATAAGTAAATAGCTTCCTTTTTTAAAGGCTTGCTTTTATTAAGTAATTGCAAGATCTTATAAGTATAAGGCAGGGCATACTATTATATAAAAAAGTAAGACTTTAGTTTATAAAAAAGTAATGCCTTTCCTTCTTTATTAGCAGTAATAGTAATATATTACTAGTAATAAAAAAAACTAACTATAATATAGCTAATCTTAATAAGCAGTAAGTTAAGCTAAGCGCAGTTAATAAAGTAAAATTATAACTTTATCTTTTACTTAGTAGCTATTTAATAATAGTCTTACTTTTTTTTTAAATATTTAAAATATATACTTATAAAAATAAAGAAGATTACTAATATTAGTAAAGAAGAAAGTCTTAATATTAGTATATGCTATTTTTATTAAGCTATTTATTTATTAGCTAAAGTTCTTATAAAGCTAGACCTAGTATTAAAGAAATTAATTAGCTTAAAGGAGATATTTATTAATAATATAATTAATAATAGCAGTCTAGTAGCTAAAAACATTCCTTAATATATTCTATACTTTTTTAAAGCTATCTTTATTATTTATATAGACTATTATATTCTAGGCTTACTTAAGGCTGGCTTTACTATATTTAAATAGCAGTAGCGCTATAGTTAAAAGGAGAGTTATTATTACCTTATTACCTATAGCTATAGCTGCCTTAATAATAGTAAGTTACTTATTATCTAGCTAATATAAAGCTATTTTATTAAAGATATTAGTATTAATATAGTATAAATATAGCTACTATTAAGTATTTAGAAATATATATTTTAATATATTTTTTAGCGCTATTTCCTTATTAATAATAATAAAAGGCATAAGAATCTTAAGCTACTGCTAAAAGTTATCTAGCTAGTTATAAAGCTAGTTATAATCTTCTTGCTTTTTAATATTAGCTAGCTTAAAAGTAAAGTTAGTAATAAAGTATTAATTAATAACACTAGTTACTTTAAAAAGATAAAGCTTAAAGTAATTTATTTTATATATATTATTTATTTTTAAGACTTTTAAGAATTACTTTTATTAAACTTTATATTAAGGATATATTTAAAAAACAGCTTTAACTTTATAATCTTTATTATAGTAAATAAAATAATAAAGGTTATATCTTTAAAAAAGATTTACCTACTACTAAGTAAATATAATACCCTTAAAGTTTAATTACTATAGCGCCTGCTTATTATTATAAATATTCTTAAATATAAAATAAGACTTAATTACTAACTTTAATTATATAATCTCTTTTATCTCTTAAGCACTAAGCGCTTTATACTTTAATAATAACTTTTTAAAATTATATTATTACTAAGTCTAATAGTAATAAATCTAATAAGCTAATAAATCTAGTATACTTATATAATTATAGCTGCCTTTAATAACTTAAAAAGTCTACTTTTAATTAAACTTCTTAATAATAAAGGCTATAAAGCAGAATAAATAATTAATCTTATAAGTAGCTATTTTCTTAAGGCCTAAACTTTTAAAAGGCTAGGAGGTATTATAATTATATATAATTATATACTAAATTAGAATAATTATACTATTAATATTAGCCTTATTACTAGTAGATTTCTTAATAACTATAGCACTATTATTATAATAAAAGGCTTAAAGTGCATTAAAGAGGTTATTAAATAAGTTATATATTTATAATAGCAGTAAAGGTAGAATTTCTTAACTAATAGCTTTATTCTTAATAACTATATTAATCTAAGTGCTTTAAAAGGAAATCTTATTACTAATAGCTTTATTTTTAATAATTATATTAATCTAAGTGCTTTAAAAAGGAATCTTATTACTAGCAGCCTTATTTTTAATATTAATGATACCTTAGGCGCTTTATAAAAGAGTTTTAATAATAATACTAGTATTAAGAAGGTTAAGGTTATTACTAACTTTAAGAGGACTAAAAGTATTACTAAAAGCTTTAAAAGAGATAGAATTATTACTAATAGCAGTAATAGTAAGGCTAAGAGCGTTATTATAGTTTTAAAAGTTATTTTTAAGGCCCTTAAACTAAGGAAAGTTATCTTCTATACTATTAAAGAAGTTATTAATAAAGGAATAGCTATTTATTATAATTATTAGCCTTATTATAATTAGCAGCCTTATAATTATATAAGATATTATATATTATCTTTATAAAAGCTAGTATTATATATTATATTTTAATATAGCAGGCTAAGGCCTGCTAAGTATTATTATAAATAGCTAGACTAATAGAAATACTGCCTAAATAGTAAAAAAGCACTGCCTAGGCAGTAATACTTATAATTATTCTTAATTAATAAGGCTATATTTAGAAAGTTCTTTATTAATTTAATATATTAAACTATATATTAGTCTTAATACCTATAATTAAGGCTAGGTTATAAAAGGCTAATACTAACTTCTTATACTAGCTAAATAATAAAAAGGAATACTAATTAATAATTAAATTACTAATATATTTTATACTAAAGACTTAACTAAATCTTACTTATACTATTTTTATTATTAGTTATTATTTTAATAACCTTAATAACTCTTATAAATAAGCTATTAAATATATATTTAGATATATTTAAGGAAGTAAGAACCTTTACTTTATTTTTTAAAAAGACCTTTAACTATTATATAAATATAGTAACTTTAACTAGGCTAGTAATTTAAATACTTATAAATTAATATCTAGCTATATATTTAATATTAAAAATAATAAGATTAGTTAGTTATTTAAATAGTAGATAATAATAATACTATTAAGCTATAAAGCTAAATATATAGCCTAGACTAATACTATTAAGAAGGCTATCTAGCTATAAAGACTATTTATAAAATTATAAACTAACCTTTAAGGGGATATATTATTATTAAAGTCTAAGCTATTATTAAAGTTTAAGCTATTATTAAAATCTTTATTAAAAGCTACTTTAAGTATTATAATTATATATTATAATAATTAAAGAGCTATTATACTTATAAAGTCCTTCTATTTATACTATAGTATATTCTTATTTAAATTATAGTAGTCTATATATAGGTAATTTCTTTATACTTATACTATTAGTCCTAAGGCTATATACCTATTTATAATATAGGTTATTAGCACAGCCTATAGCTAACTTAATAATATTATATAAGGTTATAGCATTAGTGTTCTTAGCTATTATAGCTAACCTTATTATAGCTAGCCTTATTAGTAGTATTACTATTTATTACTGCTTTATAAGTAAGAATATAACTGCAGCACTAGTAAAGAAGATAAAGGAAGTAGTAGTAGTAGTAGTAGCAGTAGTAAAGGCAGAGGCAGAGGCAGAGAGGTAGAGGTAAAGAGGTAAAGGTAGAGAGGTAGAGGTAGAGAGGCAGAGGCAGAGAGGCAGAGGCAGAGAGGCAGAGGTAAAGAGGCAGAGGCAGAGAGGCAGAGGCAGAGGCCGCGCCTAGCTATATAAGGCCCCTAAAAGCATACTTAATAAAGATATAAAGAAATACTATATTTAAATAAATTTATTTACTTTATTTTCCTGCTTTATAATCTTTATGCCCTTTATATTATAATATCTCTTTACTAGTAGCTATTACTAGTATACTATACTATATTTTAATATATAGGTATAAGATATACTACTTAAAGGTTAGCCTAGCTAGTAGTATAGACTACTATAGTTTAAATAACAATATGCTATAGTATAAATAAGAGGACTTTACTTATAAAAAATCTAACTAATTATAAAGAGTTAAAGTATATTAAAATATAATACTACTTTATTTATAAAAAGGTTAAGAGAGGGGAAGTTAAGCTTAAGTATATACTTATAAATAAAATAGTAGCTAATAAATTAACTAAGCTATTAAGAAAAGACTGCTTTATAAAATTCTATAAAGCTCTAGGTTTAAAAAAACCTATTAATATAAAGTAGTCTTATTTAAACTGTAATATATTCTTATTTAAACTATAATAATCTATACTATAGCTAGAGACATGCCCTAAAAGTAATAGCGCCTATGCCTTTATACTAAGATATAGTATTAATACTAGCAGTTATTATTATAAAGGATAGGAAATATTACTATACTAATAAGTATAAGAGGTTAAGACTACTATAAGTAATTAAGGCAGGCTATAAAGATAGCATTTTTACTAGTAAAGGCTATATAAATAAGTAGAATATAAGCTTATATATAACTAAGGAGAGCTGCAGCTGCTAGTAATTTATAATATAATTAGCTATATAATAGGCTATAATAGTATAATTAAAGTTGCGGCCTTATATAGGTACTGTAGTTATATAGGTATATAGTGTTATTATACTAACTATAGGTTATGCTATTATTTAATATTATAAGTAGGTATATACTTATAAGACTAGTGGTGTAAGCGTAGGTAATTTTCCTTATATATAGACTACTATAGTTTAAATAGGGATTTTATATAGTTTAAATAGAACTACTCTTAATATAAAAATAACTAATAAGAAGGTTTAGAATAATATTTAATTACACTTAGTAATAAAGGCAGGTATTAATTAATAATATTAATAGTATAAAGTTAGTAAGAGAAATTATAAGACTATTACTTTTATAAAAAGCCTAAGGTTAATAAAAGTATAGCCTATACTTAGTCCTATGCCTTATATTATTAAGTAGGAGTATTAAAATAAGAGGCATTAATATAAGAAGTAGTAGTATATAAATAGCAGGGGGTTAATCTAGTCTAAAGCATAAGTAAAAGCTATACTTCTATTTAGGATATAAAGAAGTAAGTAATATAATTTAATATATAATTTAATACTAAGAGTAAGTATAAAAAGGACTTTTATAAAATTAATTATAATAAATTAATTTTTATTAATATATTTTTAAATTACTATACTTATACCTTTTACTATAACTTATAAATCTCCTATACTATTAAGGATGCCTTTATATAATTAAGAGTATTACTATAGGGGCTATATAAAATTACTAAAGGGGCTATAACTAGCCTAAAATAGCTTAGTAAGGGTTTATATATAAGGACTTATAAAACCCTCTTCTAACTTTAAAAATCTATAATTAATTCTAGAAAAATACTATAAAAAAAGTATTTTTAAAAAGCTTATTAAATAAAATTATATATTTTAATTAAATATTTTATTTTTACTTAATTAAGGCTTTAAAAAAACTTATCTTAAGTTAAAAGCTAATTTTTAGCTTAATTAATACTTATATAACTATGCACTTAATATATACTAATAGTTTATATAATACTTTTAAAAATATTTAAAAAGTTACTTAAGTTTTATTAAAATTATATAGGAAATTAAGCTTAAACTTAGCCTAAGTTCTTAATACTATTATATAGCTTATAAAAATTAATAAAAATATTTTTAAAAATTATATAGTATTTATAGCTAATAAATTACTTAAATATATTTATATTATATTTTTTTAAATTTTATTTTATATAGAAAACATCTTATAAAAATATAGTATATAAGAGAAAAAAGTAAGGTACTTAGACTATAGCCCCCTTAGTAATTTTATATAGCCCTTATAGTAATACTTATAATTAAAGGGGTTTAAGGATAAATTATTCCTGCTATAAGGTTATATATTAACTATACTTAAAGTCTAATATTTATATAGTATTATGGCTATATTAAGAAGATATTTTTAAAAGGTTATAAAATAATTAGTTTCTGCTTTAATAAAGTTTAATATAAGTAAAGCTAGGCTATCTTTTATTTATTTTATATTTATAAGTATTAGTTATTTTTAATAGCTATAATAATCTTTTTAATATTTTTTTTTATATAAGTTTTAGTATTTATTTTAAGTATTACTATCTAGGCACTAACTTATTGCTATTTAGGCACTAACTAGCTTAAGTAGGTATAGTAGGGGTCTATGCCTATAGACTTATAAAAATCTTCTTTAAGTTAAAAAATCTATAAATAATTCTAGAAAAATACTAGTAAAAAAAGGACTTACGTTTTAGCTTTCTTATATAGTTAAATTATATATTTTATATTAAAAATATCTTTTATTATATATATAAGGCTAAAAAAACCCTATATTACTTAAAATGCTATTTTAAAGCTAGTTAGTGCTTATATAAGTATGCACTTAGTAAAATACTAAAGCTTAGAAAATAAGCTATATAGCTATATAAAAAGCCACTTAATTTTTATAAGCTAATATATATAATATTTAGCTTAAAAATACTATAGATTTTTTTTTTTAAATTTAAAGCTTTTAAAAAAATATATTAAATATATAAAAAATACTATTAAGTATTTTAGCCTTTAAAGTAATTTATCCTATTTTTTATATATTTTATATATTTTTATTTAGCTAGAAATAAGATATTTAAAATATAGTGTTTTAAAGGAAAACTTTTAAGTACCTCTACTAATGCCTAAATAGTAATAAGTTAGTGCCTAGATAGTAATACTCTTTATTTTTTATATAATATATCTTACTATAATATATATATTTTAATACTTTTATTAATATTAAGTCCTTATTATTTATTAATTATTTTTATATTAATAAGGCTTATATTATTATACTGCTCTTTTACTTAACTTCTTTAGCTTTAGTATTATAAATAATACTATTTAGTATTAAAAATACTTTAATATTATAATTTAACTAAAAGTTAATATACTAAATAAAGTATTATTTACTTAGGCTATTAATAAACTTAAGAATTAAATAGCTATTTAAAAGTTTATATTAACTTTTAACCTAAAAGAACTTTTTTTAAGAGTATTACTATTTAGGCTGTATAAAATTGCTATTTAGGCTGTAACTAACCTCTTTAAGCTTAGTAGGGGTCTATGTATTACTTCCCTCTAAAACATCTATTATTTTTAAAAATCTATATAAAATTCTAGAAAAATGCTATAAAAAAATAAGACTAGATTTAGAATATTTATATAATTAAATTTTATACTCTTTATTTAAAAATAAAATTTTCTAATAGGTAATAGCTTAAAAACTTAATTTAACTTAAATTTAAATTTTCTTAATAGGTATTGCTTATATAAGCATGCACTTTTATAAAATATAATATATATACTATAAGCTATATAAAAATATAAAAAGTTACCTAACTTTATAAAGTATATAGCCTTAAAACCTATTTTATAATTAGGTAATATTTCTAAGCTTTTTTCTCACTAAATTAAGCCACTAAGATTATAAAAAAATATTTCTTATAAATATAGCTATTAAATAAGCTAAAACTATTTTTTAAAGATTTTATTTATTTTATTCTTATAGTATTATTAAACTTTAAAAAGGTAGTGTTTTAAGTGAAATTTAATAGGTACTTATACTACAGCCTAAATAGCAATTTTATATAGCCTGAATAGTAATACTCTTTTTTAAATAGTTTTATTTTTTTAAGTAAACTTTTTAATTATATTTAAGGAGCTAAATATATAGTTCTTTTATTTTTTATATACTATTTATAATACTTTAAGGCTAAACTCCTAGAATTCTACTTTTACTTATTAAAGAACCTTTTATATTATTATCTTTTTAATTATTATTTTACTTAATAAGATTAAGAGTATTATTTATAAAATATTAATATATTATTATTATTTACTTTTTTATATATTTATTTAGCTTTTAAGTATTTTATGTTTTATATTATATATAGTTAATAAGTCCTTAGCTTTAATTAGATTAATAATAAGCTTTAGCTAATATTTTTATAAAAAATAGTTCTTATATTTTTTAAGAGTTAGTAGTAAGTAAAGACTTAACGCATTTATAATAATAGGTTTAATTTTAGGACTTATTAACTTATTAATTATAATACTTTTTTTAAGATTACTTTATTATTATACTATATTTTATATTAGTTATTAATTTTAAATTAATAGTACTTTTATTTTATAGCTATATATATTTATATTATTAAGAGGTAATAGGATTATTATTATTTTATTATTTTTAAAGTCCTTATTTATTAGCTTAAGGGTTAGTCTTCTCTTAATATTTAGGCTTTTATTATCTTCTTTATCCCCTTAAACCTCTTAGCTCTTTTAACTACTTAGAGGTTACTAGTAATTATAATTTAGGCTAGTAATTAAATTATTCAATAATAGTAATCTTATTTATCTTAATTAGTAGCTAAACCTTAGCCTTTTTATATTAATTAACTAGTGCCTGTTTATTATAATAAAGTTATATAGTAATATCTTTTAAAATATAGTATAAGTAAATAAGATTAATTATTAGCTACTTTAAGTATTAGTACTTATTATTTTATAATAATTAAGTAAAAGCTAGGCTTATAACCTATTAAAATATATATTAAATAGCTTATATTATCTTTATTAATCTTCTTATACTTAAGCAGGACTATTACTTTTACTTATACTTTTATAAATAGCTAGCCTTTATAACCTCTTATACTAGTACTTCTTATATTAATGCCTCTATTTTTAATACTATTAACCTTCTTTTAAATAAAATAATATTAAGTTTTAATATATTTTAACCTTTTATAATTTATAAGATTTTTTATAAGTATAATTACTCTTTAATTATTATAATAAATAATTATAGCACTTAGTAAGTTCTTAAATAATAATATAATTAGTAATAGCTTCTTTATATCTTTTTTTTAAAAATTAGTCTATAACTTTATAAATAGCCTTTATAACTAAATAGATTTTTTTATTATATTTATTTAACTAATATATTTAGCCTTATAGCTTAAAAGTATAGTTATTATTTATCTTTTTAATAACTAATTAATCTTTTTATAGCTAATATTAAATATATAACTAAAGGTTAATTTATATATATTTAGATTACTAGCCTAATTAAAGTTACTATAGCTATATAATAGTTATAAATTACTATTAAAAATAAAAAAAAGATCCCTTATACCTTAAATATCTTTAAGAATTTATTTTATAGCTTATTTATATAAGTTATTAAGGTTATTAATATAATAACTAATAACTAAGACTATATAAGTAAGATCTAGTTAAGCTCTTAGTATTAAGTATATTAATAACTTAATTATTAACTAGTATTTCTTTTTTTCCTTTAGTTAATTAATATATCCCTTAGCCTTTTATAATCTTTTTTTAATTATTAGTATTAAGACTAGTATATAGTTTAATATATTATATTATTAAAAGATCTTCTAAATATAGCCTTATTAATTAAGGACTATTATTTATATTACTTTATTTTATTAAATATATATATTAAGGTAATAGTAATAAGCAGTTTTATTTATATAGTTAAATATTCTTATTTAGTTAGTAAATATAAAAATTACTATAATTATATTAAATTTCCTAAAGCTATATACCTATTTATAATATAAATTAATAGTATATCTTATAAACTAAATAATAATATTATAATAAAGGCAGCCTAGTTTATAATTATA
>JAMAKC010000096.1:0-25563 GCA_023628735.1 Trichoderma sp. PF4103 | reverse complement strand
TATAATAATAGTATAATTATAATTTTATATATAAATAATATAATAATTACTATATTTAAGATATTAATTATTTATAAGGCAGGAGCTTAATTTATTAAGCTTTTTAAAATTAAAAAGCTTAAGGATATAGCTATTTTCTTAAGCCTAGAAGTTTAAAAAAACTAAAAGAAAAAAATAATTATACTTAGTTAAAGGACTTATATTAAGAAGGTTATTATTAAATTTACTTTAACCTTTTAAAATATAATAAAAATACTATAGCCTTTAAGTAAGTAAATCCTATATAATTAAAGGTAATAAGAAGTTATAATACTAGCTAAAGAACAGCTAAAATATATAAAAAGCCTAAACTTTATTTTTATAAGTATATACCTTAATATTACTTATATAATATAAAAGCTTTATAAGGCTAATGCTAGTTTAATAAAGCACTATAATAAGATTTTAAAGTATCTTTTTTAATATCTCTTTAGTATTATAGACTTAGGTATTTATTTAAGTAGAAAATACTATATTATAGACCTTGATTTAAAGGTCTACTTAAATACTGCTTTTATAAATAACCTTATTAAATAATTTAGTATAGTAGGCTATATTATATTTATTAAAGATAGATTAATATACTAAAAGAGCAGAAAGTAGACTATTATAGCTATAAGCTTAACTAAGGCTAAGTTTATAAACTTAATACTTATAGGCCTTTTTATAATCTAAATTAAGAAGATTCTTAATAACCTTAGTATTAAAGACTAAAAGGTAATAATCTTATATACTAATTCTTAAAATATAAGGATTATAGTCCTTAACTATTATAATTATTAAAATGTAAGTCTCTTGCTTATCTATTATCCCTATATCTAGATAAGGAGTATAGCTCTTACTTATATTTTATAGCTAGTTAACCCCTGCTGCTCTATATACTAGTACTTCTTATATTAGTGCCCCTATTTTTAATACTCCTACTTAATAATATAGGAAGCTTAAGAAGCTGCTCCTACTGCTTTTATATATTTTTATAGTAAGGCATTTAGCCTAGAACATGCTTTTATTAAACTAAGTCTAGTTAATAACTTCTATATTAATAATCCTCCTTAAGCCTAGGGCTCTATAAAATTTCTAAAAGCAGTCTTTTTTTAATAGCTTAGTTAACCTATTTATTACTATCTTATTTATAAGGATATATTCTAGTATAACCTCCTTAATCTTAACCTTTTTATAAATAAAATACTATTAGGTCTTTATATACTTAAAGCCTTTATAGTTTATAAGGTTCTTTATAAGTATAATAGCTCCTTAGTTATTATAGTAAATAATAATAGCATTTAGTAACTTATTAAATATTAATAGCTTTATTATTTATTCCTCTTAAAGATTATTTTATAATTTTATAAAAAGCCTTTAAAGCTAGATAGCTTTTTTTATAGTATTAGTTTAGGCTATATATTTAGCTTTATAGCTTAATAAGGCAGTTATTACCTGCCTTTTTAATAACTAGCTAATCTTACTACTGCTAATATTAAAAATATATCTAGAAGTTAATTTATAAGTATTTAAATTATTAGCCTAGTTAAAGTTAGTATACTTATAAAGTAATTATAAATTACTTTAAAATACTAGGTATAAGTCCTTAATTTCTTATATATACCTTAAAATATATTTAATAGTTTATTTATATATATTATTAAGGTTATTAAAATATTTACTAATTACTAATACTATATAAGTAAGGTCTAGCTGCATTCTTAATATAAGATATATTAATAATCTAATTATTAACTAGTACTCCTTTCTTTCTTTTAGTTAACTTAAGTACTTATCTTTAGCCTTTTATAGTTATCTTTTTACTATTAAGGTAAGACTTAGTATATAGTCTATTATATTATACTAGTAGAGGATCTTTTATATATAGCCTTATTAATTAAGGATAATTATATACACTAGTTTATTATAGTAGATTTAAATTTTAAAGTAAAAGTATTACTTTTTAAGGTTTATTATTAAAAAACATTAATAAAGCGCGTCTTTTAACTTTATAATACTAACCTTATCTTTATTAATAATTAGTAGATTATTTATATAAATAGTAATAAAGATACTGTTTTTAATATATAAGCTACTATTTATAATAATAGTATAAAATCCTAAAGTAAGAAGAAACTTTATAAGTATTTTATACTAGAATCTTAAAGCTTGCTTAAGGCTATATAATGCTTTCCTTAGCTTATAGACCCTTCTTATACTATTTTTAAAACCTATAAGTTACTTAATATATATATCTTCTTTAATATTTTTATATAAAAATGCTATTTTAATATCTATCTGCTTTATTTTTAAGTTTAAGGCAGCTGCTATTATAAAAAAAGCTTTATATATTATTAGCTTAATAACTAATATAAAGGTTTTAGTATAGTTAATACTAGTAATTTATTTAAAGCCTTTAATAACTTAGTAAGCTTTATACTTAATAACTTAGTTATTTAGCCTGCGCTTTAGTTTATAAACCTATTTTCCTTATAGTATATTTATCTTAAGATTAAAAGCTATAAGTTCTTAAGTATTATTATTTTATAAGGCCTAAAGCTCTTCTTTTATCCCCTTTTACTACTTATTCTAGAAAAAACTTTATTTAGCTTCTTTATATATAATTAGCTTAGTGTTCTTTAAATATAATTCTATTAAGGCTATAAGCCTAAAGATATTATATAAAGAGACCTAACTTCTTAATAAGTAATGCAGTTTAAGATAACTAGGAATAGCATCTTTTAGAGCAGTGTCTTATTATATATAAACTTTCTTTAGCTTTAAGCATTATCCTTTTAATAGGAGTGGTTATTTTAGTTATCCTTTTAATAGAAGTGGTTATTTTAGTTAGAATAGGAGAACTTTAATTATAAATTAAACTAAGCTTATCTTATAGTAGTGTTTTTCTCCTCCTTAATTAGTTATTTATATCCTTATAAATTACATAAATATAGATGTCTTCTTAGTAATAATAGTATTAGATTTAAAATAGATATTTAAAAAGCTAATAACCCTGCTCTTAGATATAAGGAGATAATATACTATATTACTAATAAAACTAAGTAAGATATACTTAATGCTTTTATTATCTAGCTTTTTCTATTAGGCTTAAGGAATAAAGTACTAGGCTACTATTCTTACTATTTAAATATTAAAGATATTTAGTTACTAGCTATAAATATATTTAAATAGTATTTTATCTAGTGCTTTATATAAACTTTAATTATATAAGTAGTTAACTGTCTTAAGTACTTTTAACTAGTATAGCTTTAAAATACTTCTTCTTATTATTATAGGCAAGAGTTTATTATATATTATAATATTAAAGTTCTTAATAATACTATTAGACTAGTGTTATTTTATAAAAAAGCTTTTAAAATTAGTTTTATAATAAGCAGCCTATTAATTAAACTTATAATTATTAAATTCCTTTACTTTATTAAGATAAATAGTATAGTATTATCTTCTTTAAGGCTCCTTACTCTTTAAGAACTATATAAAGTATTAAATAAACTCCTAGGCTTTTTATTTATTTTTAATTACCTTACTTTTACTAAACCTATTATATTTATTTACTAAAGTAATTTAGTATCTCTTTTTTATATAACTAGTAATATAAAAAGGCCTGTATATATTAATATAAATAATATCTCTTATATAAGTGCCTTATTAAAGCTATCCCTTATATAGTCTTTCCCTTATTCTTTTATAAAAATATAGCTTATATAGGCAATACTTTTATATAGTATTTATCTTATTTATAAGGTCTTTAAGCCTATTAAGATTATTATTACTTAAGTAGTTTATTTAGTTATATTATAGTTATAGCTAAAGTTTAACTATATATAATACTAAGGCTAACTTTTATTAAAGGTCTGCTTAAAAGGTATAGGATATTAAAGCTTATATTAAAAGTAAGTTAGTTTAAAGAATAAAGAGATTTTTAAAGCGCTATATTATTATTCTTATACTATCTTTTTAAATTAACTAGCTGTTTTAGGCTATTTATATCTTCCCTTTTAAGTTAAAGAGCTAGGTAATAAAGACTAGGTTAAGACTAAGAGTTAAAGTAAATAATACTTTAGTAAATATAAGGGTAATAAATAGGCTTTAGTTTATATATTTTTAAATAACTATACTTATACTCTTTATAGTTATTTTAAAGTTACCTATCTTATTAAGATAACTACTATATAGTTTAAGGGTGCCTAAGATAAATTAATCTTTTTAAAAAGTTATATATTAACTATATCCTAAGTCTAGTATTTATATAGCACTAAGGCTATAATAGGATAATATCTTAAAAGGTAATAAAGTAGTTAGTCTTTATTACTATAGCTTTAAATAAGAGAGCTTAGTTTTCTTTCTGCTTTAAGTTTAGGTTTTATTATCCTTACTGGTTTTTATAGTCTTTTTATTACCTCCTTTTCTTTAAGTATAAGTTTTAGCACCCCTTTTTTATATAATAAGTTTTACTATAATAAATGCATTTTAGCACCCTTACTAATATAAACTTTTTATTATTTATTAGCGCAGGTTATTTTTATATTAATAAAGCCTATATTATTAATACTATATTATTTTTCTACTTAACTTCCTTAGCTTTAGTATTATAAATAATACTATTTAATATAAAAAAAGCCTTAATACTATAGCTTAACTAAAAGTTAATATACTAGATAATATACTATTTAATTAAGCTATTAATAAACTTAAGGATTAAATAATTATTTAAGAGTTTATACTAGCTTCTTACTTAAAGGAACTTCTCTTATATAGTCTTAATTTACTATATAAATTCTTAAATTAAGTTTAAGAATAGGTTAAAAGAATATACTTTTTATTCTTTATATACTATTTATAAAGCTTTAAGCCTAAACTCTTAAAATTCTTTTTTTACTTATTAAAAAACCTTTTATATTTTTTTTTTTTTTACTTATTATTTTACTAAGTAAGATAAATAGTATTATTTTAAGAATTTTAATATATTATTACTGCTTATTCCTTTAAGCAGTAATTTAAAAGTTTAAAACCTTTTTCTTAATATTATATATATTAAGTAGGTCTTTTACTATAATAAGGTTAATTATAAGCCTTAGCTAATAATCTTAAATAAAGTAGTTTTTTTATTTCTTAAAGAAAGGAAGTAATTATAAGCTTAATATATTAATAATAATAGGCTTAATTTTAATATTAGTTAAGGTAATAATTATTACCTTTTTAAGGTTACTTTATTATTAGGCTATATTTTAAGTTAGTTTAGTTTAAAAAGAAGGAGTATAAACTTTATAACTATATAGATTTATATTATTAAAAGGAGATAAAATAGTTATTATCTTAGTGTTTTTAAAATTCTTATTTATAAAACTAAAAGTTATCTTTTTTTTTATATTTAGACTATTATCTTTATTTTTTATTCCCTTTTTTTATATCTCCTAAGTCTACTAGCTACTTACTTAAAAGAGGTGCTGCTTTAATAATTAAATTATTTAAGGATAGTAATCTTATTTATCTTACTTAATAAGCAGTCTTTAGCCTATTTAGGTTAGTTAATTAATATTTTAATATTATTTTAAAGTTATATAGTAATACCTTTTTAAAATATAGTAAGGCTAGTAAGATTAATTATTAGCTACTTAAGGTATTAGTACTTATTATTTTTTAATAACTTAGTAAAAGCTAGGCTTATAATTTATTAAAATATATATCTCTTACTTATTTATTATCTTTATATTAAATAAAGAGTATAGCTTTTATTTATATTCTATAACTAGTTAACCCTTACTGCTTTATATACTAGTACTTCTTATATTAGTGCCTCTATTTTTAATAAAGCTTATAAAATTAAATACTAAGCTATAGTGCTTATAGTCTTAATATTTAATATATTTAGTTATTATTTAAATATATACTTATAAAGTATCTTATTTAAAGCTTTATATAGGCTTTAATTTTATAAATAGTTAATAGTCTTAAATACTTTTAACTAGTATTATTTTAAAATATTATTACTAATTAAAGTAAATAAAAGCTTATTTTAAATTATAATATTAAAGCTTTTTATAACTTTATTAAATTAGTATTACTTTATTAAGGAAGTTTATATATATAGTTTTTTATTATATAGCCTAAAGGTTAAAATTATAATTATTAAACTCCTTTACTTTATTTAAGTATATAATTTAATAATAGTGCCTTTAAGGCTCTCTGCCTTTAAAGAACTATATAAAGAACTATATAAATTCTTATATATATTATTTATCTTTAATAGCCTTACTCTTATTAAACCCTTTATATTTATTTATTAATATAATTTAGTATTATTCTTTTTTATAAGTAGAAATATAAAAAAGGCTATAAATATTAATATAAATTATATTAAATATATACTCTCCTTATTATAATTACCCTTAATATAGTTTCTTTTTTATTTAATTATAAAGGCAGGGTTTATATAAATAATACTTTTAAGCAGTATTTATACTATTAACTATATTTTTAAGCCTAGCTAGATTATTATTATTAAAGTAGCCTATTTATTTATACTAGGGGGGTCTTAAAGTCGACCACTTCCTGTAGTAAGCACAGCTAACACAGGGGGCCTGTTAATTAGGAAAATGTGCTATTAATTCAGAAAAAATCCAGTACCTATTTTTTAGTGCAAGGCGCATGCAAGTGCATGTACTCTCTTTTTAATGCATAAGCTGTTTAGTCTAATAGTTACCCTGCGCTAAAATCACTACCTTAGCTACTATATAAATTAGTATGCAAGGCTAGGTATTAAAATCTTTTCTAAATTAAAGGCGCATTTTCCTAATTAACAGGCCCCCCGTGTTAGCTGTGCTTACTATAGGAAGTGGTTGACTTTAAGACCCCCCTAGTACTAAAGTTAAAGTTTAAGGTTAACTATATATAAGACTAGAGCTTATATAAAAAGGGCATTAATTTATAAAATAAATAGGTTTTTAAAGCGCCTTACTATAATTTTAATCTTATCTTTTTTTATTATTTAGTTATTTTAAAATAGTTTTATTTTCCTTTTTAAATTAAGCAGCTATATAATTAAAACTAGGTTAAGGCTAAGCTTTAAGGTATATAATATATTTATAAAAGTAATAATAGCTAATAGGTTCTTATTTATATATTATTAAATAACTATACCTATCCTTTTTATAATAATCTTTAAGTCCTTATATTATTAAAAGTACTAATATATAGTTATAAAGATCTTAATAAAAACTTATCTTTATAATATATAGTATATTATTTATAGCCTAAGTTAAGCACTTAGACTGCTTTAAGGCTGTATTAAGATATCTTAAATTAGAACTTTTAAATTAAAAAGATATAAAGAACTTATTTTTAGGTTTAGTAGTAATAGTAGTAATTATAAAAGCTAGACTTTCTTTACCTGCTTATTTTAAAGCTAAAGGGTTTAAGTAATAAGTTATTTAGTAACTTCTTTTATTATTTTAGTATTTTTTCTTATTTAAGTATAGTTCTTAATAGCTATCCTTAATATAATATAATTTACTATAGTATATATAATATAGACCTCTTACTATTACTAAGTCCTTATTATTTATTAATACTATGCATTTTCTTATTAGTAATGCTTATATATTAGTAAAACTACTTTTTTACTTAACCTTTTTAGCTTTTATACTTTTAATAATACTATTTAGTATTAAAAAGGACTTTATATTATAATTAGTCTAAAAGTTAATATATTAAATAAGGTATTAGTTACTATTAAGGCTAATAATAAACTTAAGGATAAAGTAGTTATTTAAAAGCCTATATTAACTTTTAGCTTATAGGAATTTTTCTTAAATAGTTTCAATTCTTTAAGTAAAGTCCTTAATTAAGTTTAATAATATAAAGTTATAGTCTTCTTACTTTTTATATATAGTTTAAAATATATTAAGTCTAGACTTTTAAAATTCCTCTTTTACTTATTAAAAGATATATTAAACTGTTTTTTTTTTATTATTTTATTAAGTAAAATAAAAAGTATTATTATTAAGATATTAATATATTATTATTACTTACTTTTTTAAGCTTTTAGTTAGCTTATTAAAACCTTATCTTTAATATTATAAATATTTAAGAGGTTTTTTATATTAATAAGGTTAATAACTAGCTTTAATTATTAATCCTAGATTAAGAAGTTCTTTTACTTTTTTAAAGTTAGTAGTAATTTAAGGCTAAAGGCATGTTAAAATATAAGTCTATTTGCTTAACCTCTTTATATTCTATATAATAGGCGTATAGCCTACTTATGCTTAAAACTTAGATTAACCCCTATTACCTATTATATAGATACTTCTTATATTAATGCTCTTGTTTTTAATACTCCTACTTAGTAATATAAGAAGCTAGAGCTATACTCTTACTATCCTTATATAATAAGGATTAGCCTAAAACTTACTCTTACTGCTTTAAAATGCTGCAGATGTTATTTAAGAGTATATAAACTAACTAAAGGTATAGTTATACTAGCTTTTAAGCTTTCTTATTAGCATTTTCTATATTAGTAATCCTCCTTAAGCCTAGGGCTTTATAAAATTTTAAAAAGTAATCTCTTTTTAGCAGCTTAGTTAATTTATCTACTACTATCTTAGCTATAAGGATATATTCTAGCTTAACCTCTCCTTTTTTAACTTATTTATAAATAAAGTAGTGTTATATCTTAATATGCTTAAAGCCTTTATAGTTTATTAGATTCTTTACTAAGGCAATTGCCCCTTAATTATTATAATAAATAATTATAGCATTTAGTAAGCTATTTACTTATCCTTATTCCCCTTAAAGATTAATACGTAATTTTATAAATAGTCTTTATAGCTAAATGGCTTCTTTTATAGTGTTTATTTATACTATATATTTAGCCTTATAACTTAATAAAGCTATAATAGCCTAGTATTATAAGGACTAGCTAATCTTCCTGCTTTTAATATTAAATATATAGCTAGATATTAACCTATAAGTGTTTAAATTACCTGCTTAATTAAAGTTACTATAGCTATAAAGTAGCTGCAGACTTTTTTAAAATATAAGGCATAAGTCTTTTAATCCTTAAATATAGCATATAATATGCTTAACTGCCTGCTTATATATATTATCTAGGTTATTTAAGTACCTGCTAATAACTAATACTATATAGGCAAGATTAGATCTTATGCTTAGTATAAGATATATTAATAAGCCTACTGCTAATTAATACTTTTAATATTTATTAGGTTAATTAAGGTAGTCTTTTATAGCTTTTTATAGTTATTTTTTAAACTATTAGTATTAGTGCTAGGGCATAATTAGCTATATTAAATTAGTGTAATATCTTCTAGATATATTCTAGTTAGTTAAGGACTATAATCTTTACTGCCTGATTTTATTAAAATTAAATTCTAAGGTAGTAGTAGTAAGGTTCTAGGTTTATTATTAAAAACTGCTAGTATAAGGCCTTTTTTATTTTATTAATCTTAGTCTTATTCTTATTAATAAGGAGGAGGTTATTTATATAGATTATAATAAAGATGCTGTCTTTAATATATAGACTGCTGTTTAATAAGGAATTCTATAAGCGTTTTATATTAAACTTTTAAGGCTTATTTTAGTTTATATAAAGCTTTTTTTAACTTATATACCCTTATTATTCTATTACTAAAACCTATAGGTTACTTAATATAAATATCCTCTTTAACTTCCTTATATAAAAAAGCTATTTTAATATCTATCTGCTTTATATTTAGGTTAAGGGCTATAGTAATTATAAATAAAGCCTTATAGGTTATTAGCTTAATAACTAAGGTAAAGGTCTTAAAGTAGTCTATACTAGTAATCTACTTAAAACCTTATACTACCTATTTTGCTTTATATTTTATAATCTAGTTATTTAGGCCTTTTTTTAGCTTATATACCTATTTCCTTTTAAGGATATTTATTTATAGGTTAAGGTTAATTAGGTCTTAAGTCTTATTATTTTTTAAAGCCTAGATTTTATTAGCTATCCCCTTATACTATTTATTATAAAAGAATCTGCATTTAGCTTCTTAATATAACTATAGCTTAATATTATTAATATATATTTTAGCTAAAGCTACTAGCACTAGTATATTATAAAGTAATATCTTATTTTATAATAAGTATTATAGCTTAAGGTATTCTAGGACTTTATTAACCTATAGTTATTTAAGATTAATTATTAGGGGCTGTTATAGATAGAAAACTTTAATAGTTAATTAAAAAGAGCTAGTCTTCTTATAGCCTTTCTCTTTTAACTAGTCTTTAGTCTAGGTACTTATAAAGTGTATATTATTAAAGGCAGATATCTATATCCTTTTTAATTTAAAGTAAATATTTAATAAGTTAATTACTCTCCTCTTAAGTATTAATAATTAGTAAATGCTATTTCTTATAAAGCCTAGTAGGATATATTTAATTCCCTTATTATTAAGCTTCTTTTATTATGCCTAAGGTATAAGGTGCTAGGCAGCTATACTAATAGTCTTAATATTTAATATATTTAGCTACTAGCTATAAATATATTTAAATAGCGTCTTTTTTAAAGCTTTATATAAACTTCTATTATATAAGTAGTTTACTATTTTTAAGACCTTTAATTAGTATTTTTTTAAAATATTCCCCCTTATTATTATAAGTAAAAGTTTATTTTATATAATAATATTAAAGTTTTTAATAACCTTATTAAACTAGTGCTGCTTTATTAATAATATTTTTAAGACTATGCCTTACTGCATTATTTAGTTATTAAATTTAATGCTTTTAAACTCTTTAGCTTTATTTAAGTAAACAGTTTTATAATATTAATTCTATAGTTCTTTAGCCTTTAAGAATTATATAAAGAACTTAATAAACTCTTAAGCACTTTATTTATTTTTAATTACCTTACTCTTACTAAAGTAACTATATCTATTAATAAAGGTAATTTAGTATCTTTCTTTATTATAGCTTTTAATATAAAAAGGGCTATAAATATTAGTATAAATAATATTTTAAATATATTTAGCTTATTAAAGTTATCCTTTATATAGCTTTTTATATATTTATTCTTATAAGCATGCCTTATATATATAGAATTCTTATACTATATTTAATCTATTAATTATTTTTTTTAATCTTATAAAGTTATTACTACTAAGGTGCCTTATCTGCTTATACTATAGTTATATCTAGGGTTTAACTATATATAAGGCAAGAGCTTATATAAGTGTTAAAGGGGTCTTTAATAAAAGGTCGCTAAAGTTCCTAGCATATAAAACAAGTGCTTAAGTAAGTAGTAACTCTATTTATAAAATAAATAGGTTTTTAAATCTCCTAGTTATAAACTTAATCTTATTTTTCTTAATTATCTAGCTGTTTTAAATTATAAATATTACCCCCTTTAGGTTAAGGAGCTAGGTAATTAAGATTAGGTTTAAATTAAGGCCTAAAGTAAAAAGAATATTTAAGAATATAATTATAATTAAGGTGCTTTTATTAATGCATTATTTAATAATAGTCCCTATACCTTTTACTTTAATTTTTAAGTTACTAATATTATTAAGCAGCCCTTTATATAGTTATAAAAATCCTAAAATAAATTCTTCTTTATAAAATATAGTATATTATCTATAGCCTAAGTCTAAAACCTAAATAGCCTAAAGGCTATACTATAATATTACTTAAAAGGATATAAAAAACTTATTAGTCTTTATTCTTATTAAGGTAATAAGAGCTAGGTTCTTCTTTAATCTTTTTATAGTTAATAATAGCTATTAGTTATATTAACTACCTTTTCTATCTTCTTAATATCTCTTCTTTTTTAAGTAAAGTTCTTAGCACCCCTTTTTTATATACTATGTCTTGCTGTAGTATATGCATTTTAGTACCTTTATAAAGGTTAAGTCCTCCTTATTTATTAATATGCTTCTTTTATATATTATTATTAGTGCCTAAGTGTTTATTACTCTGCCTTTTTACTTAACCTCCTTAACTTCTGCACTATATACTATACTATTTAGTATAAGAAAGTTATTTAAGCTATAGCTAGACTAAAAGTTAGTGCATTAAATAATATACTACTTACTAAGGCTATTAATAAATTTAAGTATTAAATAGCTATTTAAGAGCTTATAGTCACTCCCTGCTTATAAAAACTTTTCCTAAATAGTCTTAATTTATTAAGTAAAGTTATAAACTATAAATAATATAAGATTATAGTCTTCCTACTCTTTATATACTATTTATAAGGCACTAAGACTAAACTCTTAAAACTCTTCCTTTACTTACTAAAAGACCTATTTAACTATTTTCTCTTTTATTATTATCTTGCTTAAAGAGATTAATAGTATTATTTTTAAAATACTAATATATTATTACTACTTGTAGATCTAGGCCTTTAGTTAGCTTAGCAGTACCTTATCCTTAGTATTATAAATATTAAGCAAGTCCTTTACTTTTTATAAGGTTAATAACTAGCTTTAGTTAATAATCCTAGACTAGGTAATCCTCCCTTTTTTTTAAAAAGGGAAGTAAATATAAGCTTAAGGCATTTACTATAATTAGCTTAATTTTAAAACTTTTAGTCTATCCTTTAATATAAACTATAGTGCTTAGGTTGCTTTAATACTAAGATATATTATATATTAGTTATTAAGAGTTATATAGTAATAAAGGTATATAGACTTTATAGCTAAGAATATTAATATTACTTAAAGGAGATAGAATACTGCTAATCCTATTATCTAGGTCTTTATATAGTAGTTCTAGGCTAGTTAGACTACCTTAAGTCTTAGACTAAATACTATTATCTTAAAATCCTAACCCTTAGTCTTTACTTAGGGTTTAGAGTTAAGGCCCTAGGCTAATAATTAGATTATTTAAGGATGCCACTTCCTATTAAAGTGATTATAGCACTCTTATTTTATATTCTCCTACTATATTTAGTGTTTTATATATAACAGGCAGTACTTATTATAATACTATTAAAGGTAGTGTGGTTATTATTATAATACAGTTAGGAAATATAAAGTATAGCTAATTTCCCCCTAAAGTATAGCAGCTATAATAAGATTAGCTACTAATAATTTTTAAAGTCTTAGTACTTATTATTTCTTAATAATTCAGTAGAAGCTAGGCTTATAACCTATTAATATATAAGTCTATTTACTTAACCTCCTTATATTCTATATAGTAGGCATATGGCCTACTTATGCTTAACACTTGGATTAACCCCTGTTACCTATTGTATAGATACTTCCTATATTAATGCCCTTATTTTTAACAAGGCATTAACTACTATAAGCTTAATCTTTAGCCTAATCTTTTATTTAGCTATATCCTTTATTATAATACTATTCTTTAAATTACTATAATACTATAATATATTATATATTAGTTTATAATTAGTATAGTTTATATATAGCAGTATATAAACTTTATAACTAAATATATTTATATTACTTAATAGTAATAAAATACTTGAGATTTTATTATTAAGATTATTATTTATACTACTAGAAGTTAGCCTCTTAGCTATACTTAAGCTATTATTAACTTTATTTTTATTCTTATCTCTTTATATTTCTTATATCTCCTAGTTATTTCTTTATAAAACTAGCTATTATAATTTAAGTCTAGTAATTAAGTTATTATAAAATAGCATCCTTATTTATTTTAGTTAATAAGTACCTTTTACCTTATTTAGGTTAGTTAGTTAGTGTTTATTTTTTATAGTCTATTATATAGTAATTCCTAATTAAGCTATAGCAGTTAAAGAGGTTAATAGTAAAATAAGACTAGGGATATTAATAGTAATATTAAGTAAAAGCTAGGCTTATAACTTATTAAAAAGTATATAGATTATCTTACTTATTCTTCTTTACTAGATAGATCTGCAGCTCTTACTTATGCTTTTACTAAATTAACCCCTCTTACTATATATATATTAATACTTCTTATATTAATGCCCATTATTTTAATAGTAATATAGTCTTAAATTAATTATAAAAAACTAGTTATAAAAAGTATTTTTAACTTTTATAATTTTAAAATTATTCTTTTTTAATAAAAGTAGGTTATTTATATAAATAGCTATAAAAATACTATTATTTATATAAAAACTATTATTTATAAATAGTATATAAAAGCTAAGTATTAAAAAAGAGTAGTCCTATTTAAACCGTAGCATATTCCTATTTGAACCGTAGTGGTCCGTGCCACAACTAGAAAGACACCCTCAGGTCAGAAGGCCCACGCCTCTACACTAAAGCACAGTAGATATAATAACACACTGGCGGTCATGACCACTAAAAGGGCACAAGAGGTCAAGACAAGGCAATCAGCGCAGCCCGATTTGGCGCTGGCTGTGTGGCTGGCAGCTTGTGGGTGACTGAGAGACACAGCCGCCGGCGATCTGCCCTGGGTCAGGCCTGTGATGCGGTCGGCTGTGAGGTCGCCTGTGATAGCTTGCAATTGAAGCCGCGGCCTTGTGTGGTGTTGTGCGTGGTGTTGTCGTGTTGACCACAGGTTGGGCCATTAACCCACACTGTAGCTAGGTGTGCGGTCCTGGCACTATAGGTGTGCGCATAGTATTTTTACCCCATGCACAGACCACTACGGTTCAAATAGGAATATGCTACGGTTCAAATAGGACTACTCTTAAAAAAAAGGTAATAAAGGTTTTATATTAAATTTATAATACTTACTTAAAACTTTTAATGCCTTTTTAAGTTTATAAATTTAACTAAACTTATTATTAAAACCTATAAGCTATTTAATATAAATATTCTTATTAAGTTTATTATATAAAAATACTATTTTAATATTTATTTATTTAATTTTTAAATATAAGGCAGCTATAATTATAAAAAGGGCTTTATATATTATAAGCTTTATTATAAATATAAAGGTTTTTATATAATTAATCCTAGTAATTTACTTAAAGCCTTAAATAATCTACTAAGCCTTATATTCTATTACTTAATTATCTAGTCTTTTTTTTAACTTATAAACCTATTTTCCTTATAAAATATTTATATTTAGGTTAGCTTTAATAAGGTCTTAAGTATAAGTTTCTTTAAGGCTTAAAGCTTATTTACTATTCTTTTATACTATTAATTTTAAAAAAAGCTATAATTTACTTTCTTAAAGGTTATAAGCTTAATATTATTAATATATACTTTAGTTAATATAATAAAAGTAAGGATATTATATAAAAAGTATTAGCTATATAATAAATATTAAAGTTTTAAGTATTTTAAAATATTATTATTTTAAATTTTAAAATACTTTATAAAATTAGGTTATAATTATTAAAAAAGATATAATATTTAATATAAACTAAGTTAAACTTATTTTTTAATATCTTTTTTAATTAATAACTAGGCTTTTATTTATATTCTTATTAATTAAGTAGTTAGTATAAGTAGCTTTAAAATAATATTTAACTTAAAGTAGATATTTAATAAGTTAATTATCCTACTTTTTAATATAAGAAGTTAATAAATATTATTATTTATAAAGCTAAGTAAGGTATATTTAATACTTTTATTTTTAAGCTTTTATTTTTAAGCTTATAAGGTTAAATACTATACTATAATACTTATAGTCTTAATATTTAATATATTTAGCTATTATTTATATATATACTTATAAAGTATCTTATTTAAGGCTTTATATAAACTTTAATTTTATAAATAGTTAATAGTTTTTAAGACCTTAGATTAATATTAAAGTCCTCCTATTTATACTATAGTATATTCTTATTTAAACTATAGTAGTTTATATTATTACTAAGAGGGAAAAGAGCTGGATTTAGTCTATCTAAATCTATTTAAGGAAGAAAGAAAGGAAAGAAATAATAAGTACTAAATAGGCTGTGATATTATTATAGTAGTCTTAATAACTATTATATGCACTAGTATATATAATATATCCCCCTTAAGACTATCCTGCTAAATAAAACTAAACCTAGGAAATAAGGCTATTATAAGAAAATAGTAGCATCTTGCTAATTATAAGATATATAGGCTATTTACTATATAAGGGATATATATAGAAAATAGCTGCTGCTTTCTTTAATTAAGGAGAAAGAGTGTAAATAGAAAGATATTAATTTAGTTAAGGTTTCTAGTTAATAAAGTCTAGAGGTTACTCCTATATACTAAAGTGTAAGGCTTTTTTTATTATATTAGAAAGAAAATAAAGCTTTTAATATGTTAATAGAAGCTCTGGCTAGTCTTAAGCTTTTAACTAAAGTAGGTGCTTAAAGCAGGCTTAGTTAAAGTGGCTACTGATTTTAAGATGTTTTTTAAGTGCTGGTTATACTGCAGTCTAAATAAAGGTAGGGAGGGTTGCCTAGTTAGTAAAAATAATTCCTTTTATAATAGTCTTTCTTAATTTATAAAGAGACTTAAAGTACTTAATAGCATGGATATAGCTATAAGATTCTATATGCTTATAGCTATAAAGTAAGGAAAAATAGGAAATTAAGCTTTAAAGGTTCTAAAAGATAAACTTAGTCTCCTTAAAGAAGATATGCTAGTATTAGTAGTATAATAGTTTAGGCCTAGTCCTAGCTTTAAATATAAGATGTTTATAACCTAGAGGGTTTAAAAGTAAACCTATTATATAAAGTATTACTAGGGGGGCACTGGACTTTTACTAGGGGGGCACTGGTTAAAGTACCTTTAATTTTTCTTTAATACTCTATGTTTTTAAAGGCATATAGGTAAGTTAAATAAAATTAAAAAAATATATAAAAATTACTATCTTATTAATTAAAGACTGAAAAATATTATAATATTTTTTTTATATTTTATTTAGCTATATTTAGGTCTTTATTTTAAGAGAAAGCTATACTATCTTTAAGTATACTTTTTTATATACTTTTTTAACTTAATTAAGTAACTTTTTATATATTTATATAGCTTGTTTTTTAAATATTAATATTCTACTAAGTGCATACTTATATAATAATTACTTAGCTTAAAAATATTATTTTAAGTTAAAACTGGATTTTTAAGCTATAAATAAGCTAAAAAGTAAACTTTTAAAGCTAAATATATAAATTTACTATTAAAATAAGCTAATTTTAAAAAAAGATTTAGGAATTTATTTTTCTAGAATTCTTTATAAATTTTTAAAGATAATAGATATTTCTGTGGGTCTGTAAGCACAGGCCTTTACTAGACCTAAATAGGCTAGTCAGTGCCCCCCTAGTAAAAGTCCAGTGCCCCCCTAGCAATACTTATTATATATTAGGTCTGTAATTCTTAAGGAAGTTCTAGCTTTAAAGGTAAAGCTATTATAACTTATAGAATAAGATTATAAGAGATAAAGTTATTTTATTAATAATATTATCTATTTTAGTTTATTAATAAGGTAAAAGGCGCTATAAGATAATATAAAGAAGTAAGAGTTTAAGACCTTTAATAGTCTTAGACCATTTTAACTATCCTTAAAAGCTTTATAAACTTAATATATTTAATCCTAGCTAATAGCTTTATTAAGCTATTTATAGTTATTTTTAAAGTGCTAATTTATTAAATTTTAAAATTACTATATTTAATATAATTTATAATCTACTTATATTTAATATTAATATACTTAGTCTTTATTATATTATAATAGTTAAAGACTATAATCCTTATATTTTTAAAGTTAGTATATAAGATTATAGGCTTTTAGTTTTTAATATTAAGGTTATTAAGGATTTTCTTAATTTAAATTATAAAAAGGCTTATAAGTATTAAGTTTATAAACTTAGCCTTAGTTAAGCTTATAGCTATAATAATCTACTTTTTACTTTTTTAATATACTAGTCTATTTTTAATAAATATAATATAGCCTATTATATTAAATTATTTAACTAGGTTATTTATAAAAGCAGTATTAAAGTAAACTTTTAAATTAAGGTTTATAATATAGTATTTTTTACTTAAGTAAATACCTAAGTCTATAATATTAAGGAGATATTAAAAAAGATATTTTAAAATCTCCTTATAGTACTTTATTAAGCTAGTATTAGCTTTATAAAGCTTTTATATTATATAAGTAATATTAAGGTATATGCTTATAAAAATAAAGTTTAAACTTCTAGTTTACTTTAACTACTCTTTTATTAATATTATAACTTCTTATTACTTTTAATTATATAAGATTTACTTATTTAGTAGCTATAGTATTTTTACTATATTTTAAAAGGCTAAAGTAAACTTAATAATAACCTTTTTAATATAAGTCTTTTAGCTAAATATAATTAAAGTATTACTATCCGGGCACTGACTTATTACTATTCGGGCACTGGTGAAAGTACCTTAAAATTTTCCTTTAAAATACTATGTTTTAAAAGTCCATTTCTTAGCTAAATAGAAATATATAAAATATAAAAGAAATAGTTTTATAAGGTTTTTAAGCTAAATAATTTAATACCAATTTTTATATATTTAATATACTTTTATTTAAGCCTAAAATATAAGAAAGAAACTTATAGTAATTTTAACCTAGATTTTCTATATAATAACTTATAAGAATTAGGTAACTTTTTATATAGCTATATAGCCTGTTTTTTAAGCTATACTATTTTACTAAATGCATACTTATATAAGCACTACTTAATCTTAAAATAGCATTTTAATTAAACTTAGATTTTTTTAACTTTATATATAATAAAAAGAGTACTTTTAATATAAGATATATAATTTTACTATATAAAAAAGCTAAAATCAAAATCCTTTTTTAATTAGCATTTTTCTAGATTTTTTTATAGATTTTTAAAGTTAAGGGAAATTTCTGTAGGTCTAGGGGCATGGACCTTTACTATACCTACTTAGGCTAGTCAGTGCCCAAATAGCAATAAGTCAGTGCCCGGATAGCAATACTCTATAATTATCTTCTTTTTCTAGTCTTTTTTAACCTTTAGGCTTAAGAAAATAGCTATATTTTTTAGCTTTTTAATATTAAAAAGCTTAGTAAGTTAAGCTCCTGCCTTATAAATAATTAATATTTTAAGTATAATAATTATTATATTATTTATATATAAAATTATAATTATACTATTATTTTACTTAAAGATATAAAGCTTAGAATTTAAAAGCATAAAGCTAATTATATATAGTAGTTATATAGCTTTTTTAAATTATTATAATAAGGCTCTTAAGTATTTATATAAAGCTTTTTTAAAATAGTAGACTTTATTAGTCTTATTATTAAAGCCTTATAGCTGCTTTATATAAACTTCTTTTTTAATATTAGTATTAAGAAAAGCTATAATAGTATTAAATTATTACCATTTAAGATTATTAGTTATTATAATTAAGTAAAAGACTTAGACTAAAGCTAAGTAAGTAATAGTAATATAAAGCTTTTTTATAGTATAGTCTATCCCTTAAAGTTAGTCTCCTTAAATAATAAGTTATGCCTTTACTATAAGGTTACTATTAATAAAGAACTTCTTATTAAAGACTTATTTATTATAAAGGATAATAGCTTTTTTAAAAGGCTTAATTAATAACTAGGTCTTTTATTTTAATAAGTTATTATACTGCTTTTTTATTATTAAGAACTATTTAGTCTTATAGTTAGTTTTTTTTTAATATTATTTTAGTTTTTTAAGATATTAATACTTTTATTAAGTTATTAGGTTACTTTTATAATTATAAAGACTATAGGTTAGTATTACTTTTTAATAATTTTATCTTTTTTATAATATATATTACTAGATATTATTAATATATTCCTTTTTTCTTTACTTTAATATAAATCCTTATAGTTAATATAAGAAATATTCTTTATAAAGCGTCTTAGTCTATTAGCTATATTTAACTTAAAGGGGATATTTAAAAGTAAGGATAACTTAACCTTATTAATAAAAGCAGTTAATTATTTATAAGCAGTTAAGGTAAGAGAGAGGATTATTATCTCTTAAAAAGTAGAGATAATCTTAATATCCTTATAAACAGCTTCTAGCTTAATTAAATATTAGTTATAAAAATCTTACTAGCCTTAATTAGCTAAGGGCATATCTTCTTTCTTTTTATTATCCTTAATTAAAGTAAGTTATAAGGTTTAAAAATACTTACCTTTAGCTTACTTTTTTAAAATCTACTGCTAAAGAATATTATCTTTATTTTTAACTTTAAAGTAATAAGAATTATCTATTTTATTAGCTTTTTTAAGGAGTTAGATAGGAACTTGTTTAATAGGCTTCTGTCTAGTCTTAATAACTTTACTAAGAATAATCCTACTACTATTCTAAATCTCTAGGTTAATAAAAGTAGCTTTATATTTAATCTCTAGCTTAGCAGGATCTTTATAAATATGCTTATTAGTTTCTTAAAACTTAAGATCTTATACTCTAATAACTTTAGAGTAGTCCTATTTAAACTATAACATATTCTTATTTAAACTATAGTGGTCTATGCATAAGGAAAATTACCTACGCCTATACTACAAGCCCTATAAGTGCACACCTACTTATAGTATAAAATAATAGCATAACCTGTAGTTAGTATAATAACACCATATACCTACGCAAGGCCGCGGCTTTAATTATACTATTACAGCCTAAGGTACCTTATAGCTAATTACATCACAAGTCGCCAGCAGCCATGGCTCTTATATATAAGCTTATGTTTATACCTATTTATACAGCCTTTACTAGTAAACATGCTATCTCTATAACCTGCCCTAATCGCCTATATATAGTAGTCTTAACCTCTGATACCTATTATCTCCTGTCCTTTATAGTAATAACTGCTAGTGTTAATACTATAACTTAGTGTAAAGGCGTGGCCGCTATTACTTTATAGGCGTGTCTCTAGCTATAGCATAGACTACTATGGTTTAAATAGGGATTTTATACAGTTTAAATAGGACTACTCTAACTTTATCCTCCTTAAGTAGATAGACTTTATAAATATAATTATAAAGTCCTTTCAGTCTAATAAAGAAGCCTTAAGTAGCTTTAGGCTGCATCTTTATACTCCTAGGTTATTTATTCTTATATCTTTTAATATAAGTAATATATCCTTATATTTAAATATAATAGATATTATATTTATAGTCTATTTAGATCTTTTTAAATATTTATTTTAAAAAAGAGGTATAGTTTCTATTAAATAAGGTTAGTATTAAGTTATATATATAAACAGCAGTCTTTATAAAAAGCAGCTATAAAGTTTTTAAAAGTCTAGTCTTTAAGTAAGTTACCTTAGCTAAGTTTATAAGGGTTTTTTCTACTTATTTAATTATGCTATTTTATTAAGAAGCTTATAGAGATAATAGTTAAAGGATAAAGCTATCCTTATAAGATTAGTCTTATATTTCTTAAAATATAAATTCTCCTGTATTATTAAGTACTATAACTTAAACCTTATAGCTACTGCTTAAGATTTTAACCTGCTTTTTTTATTTATATAGTTTTTTTATTATATTAAGCCTAAATATTACTAAAATAAGCTATTAATACTTAGTAAAAGCTTTAATATTATATAAGGCTATTTTAAAGCCTTTATAACTTATTAAAGTAATTTAAATAGTATCTTAAAAAATATATTAAAAAAAGGTTATTAATTTAATTAATAAGGTTTAACTAATAATTAATTTAAATTTAGTAAGATAATAAGTATTGCTGCGCAGGCTATAATAAATTGCTTAGGGGGCTGTAACTAGCCTAAATTGGCCTAGCTTTTATCTACGCCATGCCATGCTATATAATCATAGTGTAGGTCTATAGCACTTTTAAAGGAGATATTATTAGCCTAGCCTAAAGATACTAAAATACTATTATTATTATTATTATTATTATTATTATTGCTATTGCTTAAAGCCTTAGCTGCTATAAAGGCTAGAGATTATAAACCTAGTAATTAAGCTATATAGCAGGACTTCTTGCTGCCCTTACTGCTGCTACTGCAGGAAGCTAGTAAATAGATTCCTCCTCTACTACTGCTATAAGAATTTAACTTATTTAATAAGCTGTATGACTTCCTTTAAGCATTCTATTATAACTATAGCGCCGCTTTTATTAAGAAGAACGCAAGAAACTATATAATAGTTAATAGCACTAGGTTTCTTATATACTATAACCTTATCTATAACTGCAGAACCTTACAACTGCCTTGCAGCAATAGCATTAAGAAGACTGCTATAGCTAAGCTTAACTGCAACTTTAAAATCTTAGCCTCTGCCTTATAAAAGTCTAGCTAAAAGTGGACTTTTAAGGTTTATAAAGGGCAGTATAACTATATTAGCACTATTAATGCATTAGCCTATACTATTTATTACTATTAAATAGTAATATAGTAAGAAGCTAAAAAAACGCTATCTCTACAGCATGCCTTTAGCGCCTAAGAGATAGGAGATATTATATATACACCTGCTAGTAAGGCAGGCTTATTTTTTTACTTAAAGGATATCTATAATAATTATTAGTCTATCTATTAGTTAAAGCTTAATAGCCTTACTCTTATATAGCAGTAGATTAAGGTCTTAAAAAAAGAAGGCCTTTACTATATTATTTACTATTAAGATAATAATCCTTATAAGGTTAAGGCAGTGTTTTAAATATACTTATACTGCAAGAAGTAATAAAAATACTTCCTTAAGGTGCTAGGTATAAATAATATATATAAGACTAATAGATTTAAAATATATCTATTTTAAGTTATAGGCATAATAAATTAGAGTTCTATTATAAATTTTACCTTTAGCCTTATAAATAGCAAGAAGCAGCTAACCTATAAGTGGCTTTATGCCTAGCTTAATGCATTCTGGCATTAGCTTAAGATTCCAGCGCCTTAGGTTATTATAATAAATAAGGAAATGGCCTTAAAAAACGCCCTTTAATGCACTTTCCTAAATATATAGCAGCAGCTATACCTTTATTATATTAACGCAAATATTAACATAAAGATAACCTTATAGTAAAAGCCTAAAAACAGCAAGGCTGCTGCAGCTAGCAGCAGTAATGCAACTATAAGCAGCCTGGCTGCTAACTCTAACGCCAATAAGCTTAACAACCCTAGCCCTACTACAGCCATATAAGCAGCAGCCATATAAGCAGCGGCTATATAAGCAGCAGCATAATTAGGCATTAGGCCTCTCTTTAAGGATAGTAAGGAGGGCTTTAAATACGCATAACATATAGTCCTATATGCAAAGATAAAGGATAACTATAAAATAGCTTAGGCCAGGCTTATTACTTATTTTAGTAATTATTAGCATAAAACTATTAACTATATTATCTCTAAGTATCTCCCTTATACTAATTAATTTCTTAAATACTATATTAACTGCTATTATAACTTTAGTTAAAGGACTAATAGTCTAATAAAAACTGCATATAAGGATATTAAATCCTTTCTACTAACTAGGATTAAAGACCTCTTTTATTTTTATAAAGCTATCTACTAGATGCTTTAAAAGAAAGAATATAACTATAAGCAGACAGCAGCTAGTTAAGAGATAAAGCTTTACTGCAGATTTATTAACTAGGCTTAGCTAGGCTGGCTTTTAATAGAAATTACCTATAAAGCTATTAAGCTTTTTATTTAAGAATATTACTATACTAAAGCCGCCTTAATAAATAAGAATAATAACCTAACACCTTATAAAACAACCTATATCTTTATATAGTAATTTGCCCTGCCCTATGCCTATTATCTCTAAAAGAAGATTATTAACAGTAATAGTAATAGTAAGAGAGTTCTTATTAAAGACCTGGTCTACCTTTAGTAGTAATTAAATAAGCCCTTAGTATATTTCTTTATTATTTTATATAGGAAAGCTACTAATCCTGCATCCTAGGACCTTACTAAACCTCTGCTTTAAATCTGCAATCCTAATATTATTAAAAAGCTGCAAGGCCGGCCGCAGTTGCCTTAAAATTATAAGCAGCCTATTAATATCTATCTCTAGCTAATTATAAGCCTAAACCTAATAACAGCCTTAATACAGCCGGCTTTAATATAGCAGCCGGCTTTATTACAGTCAGCTTTATCACAGCCAGCTTTAACACAGCCAGCTTTAATACAGCCATTGCTGCCGACCTTAACTCAGGGCACCCAGCGCCTTAACTCAAGCCTTCGCCAAATGCATACCATAGCCAAGATTAAGGCAGCAGCAGCCTAAGCCAGCCAATCATCTACACAGCCATTTATAAAGCGCTCTTAAACGCATATAATTATAAGGGGACAAGGCGCAGAATGGGGATAAGGCTAAGGATGCAGCAGCGCGCATTTAGCGCTATCTTCTTCTACTATTAAAAAAGTTATCCTAGCAACTTAGCTGCTGCTAACATAAGCAGAGGCTATAAACTAATTAGCAGGCCGTAATATATAGATATATATTTAATTTAATAAGAAATGCATTTTTTAAAGGAATTAATTAATAAGATATTTCCCCTAAGGCAACTATATATAGTTTTTAATTCCAGGACTTATACTATAGTTTAGCAGGGCGGTATAGCGCAGTAGAACAGCTAGGCCAATTTAGGCTAGTTACAGCCCCCTAAGCAATTTATTACAGCCCGCGCAGTAATACTTAAGATAATATACCTTATAGTAAAAGTCTTTAAAAGTAAATAAATTAATTTTAATACCTAATTATTAATAAGCTTTAAAGACTTAGTTTTTATTAATATAGCTAAGCCTTTTATATATAAGGCTAAATTCTATATTTATTATAGCTGCTTTATAAAAAAGCATTATAAAGTTATAGTATCCTTTTTCTTATAGTATAATACTTTTTAAAATTATAATATTATATTTTTAAAATATCTTTATAATATCTTTAATATTTATATCTTTATTATATACTAAAAGACTATTAATAGTATTATACTAAATATCCTTTTTATATAAAGTATTAAGGCTAACTATATTAACTATTCCCTTTAATATATATATAATATTTTCTAGCTTAAGTATATAATTATTAAGTAATAGAATTACTATTATACTTATATTATATATAGCTAGCTTACTTTTATTTAATATAGCTATTTTACTTACTTTATTAAGCTTTTTAAAGTAAATAAACTATTTAGTATTATTAAAGTAGTATAAATTATAGCTAGAATTAATAATAATATTATCTTTTATAATATCTTAGGTTATAAAGTTAAGGTTTCTTATATCTTTAAAAGTATTAGCTAAGATTATTATATTATTAAAGCTTTAACTAGCCTTTATAATATTACTATTACCTTTAAAAGTCTTTTTTTAAATTATTATTTTCTTTATAGTTTTTTAACCTATTCTTTTATTAGTCTTATCTCTCTTTTTAAATTAAGGCAGTTATTAATTAAAAAAGAGTCTTTAATAATTTTTAAGCCTATAGCCTTTAAAAGTAAGATAAATTATATAATTATATTTAAGCTTTTTTATATTATAGTTATTTTTATTATTATTATTATTATTATTTTTAAACTTTTTCTTATTTTTAAATAATAATAATAAAAGTTATTATTTAAATATATTAAAGTTCTTTTTTTTTATTTAAGCTTTTTTATTAGCTTAAGAATAAAAAAACTTAATA
>JAMAKC010000095.1:0-32088 GCA_023628735.1 Trichoderma sp. PF4103 | reverse complement strand
GGGGGGGGGCGGCCTTGTCCACGACACCTTGGAGGACCGTTTTCGCAGCACATCCCGTCCTCAACACTCACTGCAGACAACTGCTACAACAATCACAAAAAGGGGTGCGTCACTTCAGGCCACGGGATTTGAGGCGGGGAATGGAGGAATGTTGCTCAGTTGAAGATGTCGCCGTACATTGCAGCACATTGTCACCTCCTCCTGGATTATCTGGCCGGATCTCTTTGTTCTTTTCTTCTTCGGTTTCCTATTTTCTGACATGCATATGTCGTCCGTTCGCTTCATGTACTGTCAAATAGATAGCGCGTTTGGGTGTTATAATCCGAGAGATTTTCTGTTCGCTGTCACTCAAGAGGGCAATCTCCATATCCAGCAAGCTTCAGTGAGTGTGGTGTGCAATAACGAGCATGAAGTGATTGCGTCAACATCTTGTGATCGTCCTCCAAGCGGGCGATTAGTCCGGGAATGATGAATAATTAAAACATCAAGTTTCCTTTAAGAAGAAAGACATCAAGTTTGTCCGCTTGAAACGAGTTGGAGAGCGCCTCTCGTGTGATAGTGCATTGTCGGCGATTACTGCAGCCGGGCAGTGCTACTGTTATTTTGCCCGTGACCAGGCTGTTGACTGCCAAGTGACACCAAAATGCTCAATTCAAGTAATGAAGAGAAATAAAATGATGAGATTTGTCTGTTTATTTCCCCACTTTGCGTAGAATTGATAGTTCATACACAGATTTGTCGCTCCCTTTTTACATTTCTGTGATCTAGTATCTGGCAAGGCGGTCGAACTTGAGTCTCGGTGAGGCGTGGCTGAGACGAAGTTGATCAACCAACACTTACATTTTGCGGTCAGGCAAGTAGTCATTACCCCAAAAAAAAGCCCACGCAACTTCACATGAAAACACCAAACACATCGAATCATCGGGTTGTCGGTGTAGACTGAATCTGGGCTCCGAGATCCGTCAAATCGAACTCAACAAGTTACAGCTGATTTGCACTTTCCGACTCCCCATCCGCTTAGTAAGCCGTTCACCTGCATGCCGTTATCGTCACCTTTCAAGATAAGGCGAAAGATGAAACGGCCTTTGTTCAGATCATGGAAGCCATCTGCACCTAATTGAACAGACAAACATCAAACACTTGTCTACTCGTCCTGTAGTGATTCGGTCAACCGACAGTGAACGCGTCAAAATCCAGATCGATCTGTAGGTGAAGACGTAGTCTCGCATCGGACTTGGCTCCCAAGAAAAAGAAGCAAAAAATGAATCTTTTATGCCATAACGAGGAATCGAACCTCGGTTTCCAGTGTTTCTCCTTGGTCCACAAACTGGTATAATGACCACTATATGATTATGGCTTTTCACATGTCAAAGGGCAAGTTATTGTTCTTTATGAAGCTACCCCACGCCAATGCTTCCTCGACGCGCAGGGATATTGGATGCTCGACACGCGTTTCAGACTCGGAGGCCCTATGTATAGCATACCGTAAACAAACTTGACTCGCTTCAACCACAGAGATCCCACGACCACATAACAAGCCTATCAGCACCTACAAACCATCATAGTCCACCAGTAAATCAGGTGTCTCTTGAAATGTATCTCGATCCCTAATCTCTGCAGTGTGTCGCTTTCTCATTTCCCCAAAATTCGCATGGTTGTAGGGTAATTCAACTCCATTCACCAAGACCACGACCTCATCTTGCTGCCGTCTTCGCGTCACGTATTCTATCCCTTATCATCCTTTCAGCAGTTTCAAAGCATTTATCCGTATGTACTGCTCGAAATACAGTCACTAGAGATCAAATTAGTGTCCTGGCATTACTATCCCGCCTCTGCCGGCTGATGTAATATGGTACGACTGCCTAGGAGCCAAGCCAACGCCCTGCATGAATGGGTTACACACATATGGTTGCCACGGACAAATGGGCGTTGATATCATGGAGAGTCAAGGCAACTGAGACTGTTGGTCAAGGGAGACAAGCTCTCGGATTCCCTGGTAGCCGGTAAGCCAAGTGTCTTCTTCTGTTCACACCCTTACATAGCCCAGAGACTCAAAAACTCCAAAGCGAGACCGGCACACAGCAGCTTCTTCATGACGAAGAATATCGATACTGCTGGATATGGGAAGTCGTAAAAGAAGGGGAGATGAAATCCGCAGGTATAAACTTGGTTTGATGGCCAATAAGACCCCCTGCTTTCCGCGTCACCAATGAAGCTCTGTTCCCGACGCCTCCAAGCTCACAATATCGGGGCAGCTGAGGCAAATCACCAGTTGCACTCGAGAGAGGCATTCATCAGGTCATCATGCCAAGGATGGCACTTTAAACCTGCATACCGTACGGACCTGATGCATGGTGGAATAGCCCATCAGTGACCCTTGCCTCTCTTTCGTACCTGGCGGTCCAACATCCTTGGCCTACCAGACGGCTGCAGGACGGCGTTGAGGCTTGCCACTCGCATGGGCCCAGGTCCGGGATGCTCTGCCGGAAGCCATCGTCAGACAGCCACGATTCGCGCGAGCAGGGACGGGAGTGGAAGAGGATTAGCCGCCTTGATGCGCCAGGCCGGGAAGTTTCCTTGTTTTTTGTCTGTCCCGATCCATGCGAAGTCGGCCATGGTCTTGGTCGTTCTCGACCGGTCTGCATCGCTGTGATAAGCTCAAGCCACGAGGCACCCGCACCGCGCTTTGGAAGTCTTGCTCTGTGGCCAGTGTAGGTGGTACAGAAAGGGCCTGCAGGCGTGCGAGGACAAAGCGTGTGCTCTATGCTTGGACATGCAGAGCAACCAGTCTGCCCACTGAGGGCTTGGGGCGATGGCCCGAGAAGGAGAGCGACTGGGTAACCAGCATCAGCTCATTAATTCCATCAGCCTCCTGGGTCACCATCTGCAGATGGCGCGCCGAGTTCGGGTTCTCACAATTTCCCGGTAGATCACCCACGAAAGGCTGCCGTGTGGCATTAGCTCACCGGGCATCAAATGTCTACCCCCCCTGGCCGCACAGGCGAAGGATGCGGTCACCGAATGCTCGTCCTGCATGTTGGGCTGCCGGTGGTAACACTCAACGCACGCGTTTGTATGGCTGGACCTCCAAGAGCCCTGGCCCTTGCCAAGGGTGACTAGTATCGAACAAGGGACGACTGGTTGCAAATCTCCTGATCATCCAAACGACAAGACGTGAAGTAATACACTATCCTAATATTCCATTGCTGGGCTGGAAGCTTCACAACTCTCTCACAAGCCTCTTTCATTCTCGGGCGACTCTCAAGGCTTATCGTGAGAATATATTATTCAGTTTCTCTTTCCCTCACTCTTTAATTTTCCGTCCTAAACACTCCAAATGAAAATAAAGTGGCCTGCAGTTGCGAATTGTAACTGAAACGCAACTCAGCTGAAAACCCCTTGTTGAAAGCCTCTCGACTTAATCAAACTTGCCCATGGATAAGCAATCATGCAAGCCCATTCTTCCCATGCCCTGGGCAGGCGGCTTGGCCAGCATCACGCCTGGTCAATGGCGCACCCTCTACGGCCCAACGGCTCTCCCGTTCAACCTACTTTGTAACTTGGCATCACTCATCTGTGATCCCAACAGACCGAGTGGGGGCTGAGGCTGGCGGATACGCAGCAAAGCAGCCCTTCGGGAGTCCAGATGCGGTTGGCTCACTGCCACTGGATCTAGATCCAGCGCCTTCATCTCGATCACCGAGACATGTCGACTTGCCCAGAGACACTACAACCTCATGAGCCACGAGTGCCAGTATGAGATTCCGTTACATGCAACTCAAATAAGGACGAGACCTTGGAATGAATTCAATCGTGTGCTTGGGTGTAATGCTTTGATATTAGATGAAGAATTCAAGGCTTCGTGAACATCTCCTGTGAAGCTCAGGGTGATACGCCCCTCCCCAATCTGTGGGCATCGTACGGCGTAGAACAACATACTGCTCGCTCCCTTTGGGACGATATGAGCTGATCTCGACGGATACAACATGCTTCATCAAAAGCTACCATTGCCCAACCGTCCCGTTCCAGGATTCTGATCTGCACCACCTCGGCTCCCGAGCAAGGACGGAGAGAACAATCCGGCCACTGAACAGCATCGCCTTCCAACTCTGCTGCTGGCGCCGTCACACAACCTGAGATTAAAATATCCACCTTGGGTTATTGCCATTGCAGAGAAAGGTGACAATTTGGTGATACCAGCGGGCCGTGCAAGACGCGGCCGGGCCAGCTGAGATGTCCCCGAGGGGAGAGTCGGGAGCGTTGACTGGCGGGCTTCGATGGAGAGATGGAGACGGGAATGGGCTCAGCCGTCATGTTGTGTTGCCAAGTTGAAATTGTTGGACGGGGCCATGAGGATAGCTGCCTGAGGTGGTCATAGAAGGAGGCATCGTTCGAAAGAGTGGTCGATATAGAGGTCCGACAAATTATAAATATACCGTCTCTGGTCCTTTCAAACTCTCTCCTCCGTCTTGTCCTTCATCAGCACCAACTTCAGCCTGAACAACTCCAGTCAACTTTCCAATTCAGCCAACATTTTGAGCCAGCCTCCTTCTTTGACTTGTCCTCAAAATGAAGTTCTTCGCCATCGCCGCTCTCTTTGCCGCCGCTGCCGTTGCCCAGCCTCTCGAGGACCGCAGCGGTGGCACCGCTTGCCCTCCCGGCCTCTTCAGCAACCCCCAGTGCTGTGCCACTCAACTCCTCGGCATCATTGGCCTTGACTGCAAAGTCCGTGAGTAGAGCCCATAGCAATCCTCTTTCGGAGTGAACCCTTCTCACTCCTGTACCCTCAACAGCCTCCCAGACTGTTTACGACGGCGCCGACCTCCGCAATGCCTGCGCCAAAACCGGTGCCCAGCCGCTCTGCTGCGTGGCCCCTCTTGTAAGTTGACCCCAGCCTCAGCTCCAGCATTTCGGATCGTCCTTCTAACACCCAACGTCCAGGCCGGTCAGGCTCTCCTGTGCCAGCCCCCCGCTGGTGGTGCTTAAGATGGCGCCTGGGGTCAAAGTACTGCCCGTGAGGAAGCCCACAAGGTGTTGATGAGGACCATTTCCGGTACTGGGAAAGTTGGCTCGACTTTGTTGCGGCAGGGTTTGGACAAGGTGTTGTAGATATTCCATTCGTACGCCCATTTAGTTTGAAAATATTTCAGTACACTTTGCTATTCAGAAAACTGCCATTTCCCATGTGACTGCTGGAAGAAAGGATGGCTCTCGACCCACGATATTCGTAAGTGGTTGGAGTGTGTCCCTGAGAGGAGAGAAGCCGTGTCTATCGTCAGTGTGACTTGGTTAATCAAGAATGACAAAGATGTTGAGAACAAGCCGAGATCAGCAGAAGTAGATGAGATGTATCAGGGTCGTTCTGTTAACCCATGGGTCGATACCTTGGTGACTTGGGGGCAGGCTCCTGTCGCTGAGACTCACCGAGAAGAAGACCCAAACATCTGACCCATCTCTCGACATGGACAAGACATTCAGCCAAAACAGTACAGTGGAAATTCAGGAGACAGTCGCATGGTCAAAAAAGGGATGGGGTCGTACCCAAGTCATCAGCTCTCATTATCGCCTAAACCACAGATTGTTTGCCGTCCCCCAACTCCAAAACGGTACTACAAAAGACACGGGCGAATTCAAAGACGTGAAAGCAAACCCTTTTTGCGACTCATTCCCCTCCTTTGCCCTCAAATGATGATCCTTCACCAAGTAAAAGAAAAAGAAGATTGACATGATACATGAAAATCGCAAGGAAAAACCAAGGGAAAAAAATAATCTATCACGCACCTGTCCCCCACACCAAAAGCAACAAAGGAGAAATGAAATCCTAGAAAATAGAACAGAGGGGGTTAAAATGAAGAGAACTGGAAGGAGAAACCACGCCCCGGGGCTCAAGAAGCCGGGATCCCACCCTCAAGATGGTATGGCACAGGGCTTTCAGCATTGTCCAAACACAGACGGATGTGAATGGCTGTAGTAAACAAGGGCAGCAGCGTGCAGCCTCAGGCAACATGTACACATACAGACGGCCTGACAAGCCATGTTGACTCGCATCTGCCGCCCTGGGATGTGCACCCCTCCCGGCTTGGGTTCGCTCAGACAGCGGCAATGATTTCGGAGGCTGCGCTGACGGTGATTGTTGAGCTGATTTGCTGCTTGCGTTGCACTTTGGGCTTCAGCGAGCTCTTGACAACCTTGATGCTGACCTTGGAAGACGTCTTCTTGCCATTCTTTGCGGTTTGAGCAATCTTTTTGGAGGGCTGGGAGGCCCTGGAGACCTTGGAAACCTTGGAAGCCTTGGAAACCCTGGAGACCTTAGAAACCTTGGAGACCTTGGCGGCCTTCGTGAGCTTGGCCGCCCCCATCTTGATGGGCTTGAGAGTCTTGACGGGCTGTAGCCCCTTGGCAGGCAGAGCGGCCTTGACGGGCTTGAGCTGTTTCTGGGCAGCAGATTTCAGGGCCGTGGCAGTTTTCAGCGCCTTGACGGGCTTCAATGCCTTGACGGCCTTGAGAGTCCTGATGGGTTTCGCCTTGGGCTGATTCGCCTTGGACTTCTTCGCCTTGGTGCCCGGCTCCACGTTCTCCTCGTTCCCGGAAAGCTCGCCGATCTTCCGCTTGCCGCCCTTGACCTTGCCCTTGGCGGCGTTGTTGTCGACAGTCTCCTTGGGTGGCTTGACCCCCTTTGGCTTCGGCCCCAGCACGCCTCGGCAGTTGGGCTGTCCGCAGAGACACTTTTGGACGTTCTTGGCGGAAAAGGGGTCAAAGTTGTAGTCATACGTGAGCTCCTCGCCGGTCATGATGGGCCTGTCGCCGGCGAAGAGAGCCATTCTAGGCTGCCCCGAAACGATCCACTTGATCATCCGGCAGTTGGGATTGCAGCTATGGTTTACGAACCGGGCGATACTGCCCGTGGTGGCATCAATAATCATGTTTTGGTCAAAGCTCATTAAGTAGTAGCACTGCCGAAGGCACAAGCAAAACAATGTTAGCCCCGTGACATGAACAAAGAGATTAGCAGCTGGGCAAGATGAAAACGTACCTCGTTATCCTTGTAGACTTCGTTCATTCGTCGTTCGCATTCCTCCTCGGTGATGATCTCGCCGGCATACTCCATGATGATCTGGTGAGGCTGGAAGCAGCGATTGCTGCGGACGCCATAGCCGCGGTCCGCCGTCTTGATCACCTCGACGCCGACGCGGTATTTGCCTCCCCTGGCTCGCCGGGCTGTGAGGTCGGCGAAGGCCCGGTTGGTGCAGCGGGCCTTGCCGATGTTGCAGTTTGTGTCGTCGCATTCGTAGAGCATGATCCTGTTCTGGCACGACTCGCCGCAGCCGTCCTCTGGCTTGCACACACACTTGGACTGATAATCGAGGATGTGCGGCATCTTTTTCCAGACTTCCTTGGACTCGCCAATGAACCGATCTAAAAGAGGCGCGCGCATGTTAGCATAGATTCTCCCTGTAAGCGGCAAGGCATGGCACATACTCTTGGTCATCTTCTTCCACTCGTCCGGCTTCGGCTGGCCAGGCGGGAGCGGGTTGCAGACATGGAACGGCAGCTTGAAGTCGCGGCCGGTCAACAAGATGCGGAAGCCGGTGAATATCGGCGGGGGCATGACCTTGTTCTCCCTGCGTGGCATGAGCTCGGGCAGTTGCGCCAGCTGCTTCTTCTCGGCCGCCGTCAGGCCGCGAGTGATGTCCTGCGGCATGTCCTGCCCCGCGTAGAGGCCCTTGTTGAGGTACTTTTTAACCCTCCTCTTCTTGGGCTGGGCGACGGGCTCTACCGAAGCCTCCTCGACCTTGATCTCCGCCTGCTCGACCCTTGCCTTCTTGCGCGCCGCCGGCTGGGGCTCCGCGGCCTGGCTGGGATCGACGTACTTGCCATTGGACCAGACGCTGTGGACGACGGGACGGTCGTCGATGTGGTTGTACTCCTTTGTGTCCTGCAGGCGTCGCAGCTCGCGTGTCAACCGGGCTTCCTTTTCGGTTCCGGCGCCGCCCGTCTTGCGCCCGCGCTTGGTGGTGACGGAGAGCTTTGCCGCAACAGCCGATACCGGCGTCGCGCCGGCGCTCGCGCTGCCACTGGGAGCGGCAACACGCGCCGTCGACCGCAGCGAGCGTGGCGATGCCCTCGCCAGGCGTTGCGCTCGCGGCGTACCCCGCCTGCCGGGAGAAGGCTGGAGGCTCAACGCGTCGGTGCTCGAGCCGGCAGCGGCGGCCGATGTGTCGCGCGGCGCATCAACAGGGGCGTCGCCAGGCGTGACGGTGCTGCCCGCAATGGTCCGGCGCCGGCGGTCGGCCACGATGTCGCCCTTGGCCCGGCGTTTGCCATGCGCGCTGGTGCCGCTGAGCTTGGCCAGGTTGTAGACGGGCAGGCTTGTCCGCGCGCGCTGGGGCCGGCGAGGCGAGGGTACGTCAGCCGCGGGCAGGGCGGGAGCTATCGCGACCACGGTCGAGTCGTCAGCCACGGTGATGACATCGTGTTTGGAGGTGTCTGAGTGTTGGCTGTCGGTGTCGGTGACCGTCGTCGGGGGCGTCGAGCTCGACGACGCGAGGTTCGAGGAGTCGTCAGTCGCGGTTTCAATCGAGCTGCTGCTCTCGATGGCAGCGAGCAGAGACGACAGCATGGCTTCGATGTGACGATGTGCGAGATGGGAGATGCGAGGTGCGAAGCGTGAGTTGCAGTTCGGCGCGGCGCGACTTAGAGCGGCAGCCGGGGTGCAAACATGAAGTGGTGGGAAGAGGCAAGCAAACAACAACAGAGTCAGGAGAGAGACAAGGAACAATAGGTAGGCAAGAATAGCAGCGAGAGAAGGCAAACCAAGGCGGCCGAATAAACAAGAAAGAAGCCGGGAAACCAATCAAATGGCAGGAGTAGCCGTATTCAGCCTGCGCGAATGGCTTGTAGACCACGCCCGAGCCGAGAGGACAAGCGAAAAGGGAAGAGAAGAAAAAAATAAAAGAGAAAAGACGTGCAAGGGAGAAGTTGAAGATCGCAGGTTGGCTGCTAACGGTGCTCCGAAAAAACGCGGGTGCACGCGTGAGAGCTAACCAGCAGAGACAGATAAGCAGCTGGGGGCGGATTTCCCTTCAAGGTTCCTTTTAGTCGCAGTACCTGCTAGTTAAAGGTTCAGGTTGGGTAAGGTAGTAGTAGTACCCCAAGGTTAGAGGTAGGCGGGTAAGAGGAGGCAAAAGGGCAAAGGGCGGCCACGGAACTTGGGCGTGGAATAAATAAGGTAAGAGGAGAAGATAAATGGAGGAGGGTGCCCCCTTTGGTACTAAGAAGAGACAAGCTTCGGCAAATGGCAATAGCAGCGCCTCTTGTCGCTTTTTTAATTGTCGGTCTTGACTCGAGTCAGAGCCAAACCGAGTTGCTGGTGGTATCTGAAGTTATGAGATGGCCGGTATGCGGTCTGCAACTCAGCACAGTTAGACACAACGCGCCTGATATCAAGTGCGGCTCGACGTTGGTGCGAGGACGGGGTTGCTCTGAGGCATGTGCGCTCGTATGTATGTATGTAGGTACCTTTGTGTGTTGTGTGTGCACGTATCCTCCGCGTGCTCCGGACGGGGCTGAATGTGAGCGGCGAGGGTACAGGCGAGGCGTATGTGTGTGGGTGTGTGAGTAAGTGTGTGTTGGTGTTCGTGAGTGAGTGTGTTGTCGTGCGTAGAAATCACTACTTTACTGCCTTGTAACCTTGATACTAGAGACGGCAAGGTGTGAGGTAAGAGCGGACTAGGTAGGTATCAGGATGTCGTGATGCTGAGGCCTGCGGTACGATATGCGTGCTTTTGTGCTCCGTAATGGCACCAGGCCAGGCCCTTTTCTTTGCCCGTGGACAGACCAGGGACCGAGTCTCCTCGATCTGATAGGCGAGGTTGAGCAGCGAGGCCACTTAATGGCCAACCCGCCTTTTTTAAACCCTCTCGATCAAAGAGCCAAGACAAGGCTCTTTTTTTGGCCGGGCTTGACTTGACGTTCAGGGGTGGTCTCGGGGAGCCACAACTGACGGTCGACAGGCGCTGAGACAAGAGGCGATGCGGGATGAAGTCGAGCGTAAATACGGCCGAGCAGGGAGAAGGGGGCAAAAGGCGGAGGAGGATCGGCCCCGATAGAGCAGAGGGTGGCGGCGAGTGAGGAAATGAAGGCCGACTGAGGTTGTCGAGATGAAGGAAGTGAAGAGTGTATGCCCTTTTTTTTTGTTCTGGTGTCTGGCTTTGTTGCCCGACGTGCTCTGTCTCTTTGTGTGTCTCCTAGGTTATCCTCTTCCACTTCGTGCTTCTCGCCGACTCTTGCGGACTCTCGCAGTCACTCCGCAAGACGTTGGGGAAACCCGAAAATTTGCGTCTCGTTGGCTCTGGCTTTGGGTTGCGTGTCCTCTCGACTGCGGTCAACTACTTGCGTGAGTGAGTGTTTCTAGCCGCCCAGGATTGGGTGAGGAAGCTGTGTCCAGAGAGGGTTGAGAAATCCAGAGTCACCGTTACGGAGCAAAGAGGGGAAAGGGAAGCCGGCGAGCCTGGGGTGGAGGGGGGAAAAGAGGGAAAAGGCAAGGTGAAAGAGGCGCAAAGATTGGCACAAAAGGACGGTGACAAGCGGCTGAGGCGAGACTGAGGCGCCCGAGCTAAGTCAAAGTCATTGCGCCGGAAATTGTGAGCCCCAAAGCAACGTGAGCAGGAGGATGGGCTTGCCGTCGCCAATCTGCCCCCGGATCCTCCCTCTGCCCGTCGACGGGAGAGGCGAGGCCAGTCCCCGGGGCCTGGCCTTGTCTTACTCCGCACTCGCCATGAGCCCGTGATACGTCTTGTCTCCCTGCTTGTCTCGCGTCTTGCCAATGCGACGGCCAGCATATCGTATATTGCCGGCATGCATGTGCTGCCGTCTCCCAGCTATCCGCCGCGTCAATTTCACGGGGGACCAGCAAGATAGATGAAACAAGCGGCCAGCTTCGATTCCGTGACGTGTGCCTCAACCTCAAAGCGCGACCTCCCGGTGCTTGAGGCGAGTGTCTGGTGATGCCCGTCAGTTGCACCTTGCTTCATCTTTCCATCACCCTCTCTATACGTCCATCATATCAAGACAGGAAGACCATCTCCGGCCAGCTTGCTTTAGACATGCAAAATATATGTACCCTCTTCTTGTCCATCAGCTATATGCCCCGAACACGTTCCGTCCTCTCTTGTCTCGAGGAATTCGCCGTCCAGTTCGACTGCTTGCGCCAGAGCACCAACACCAACGACAATCGCCTTCTGCAAACCTAGATGTACATGATTGCATCGCGCCTCCTTACACGCTTTCCCGGACAACTTCAGAATCTCAGCCTGGCATCCGTAAATTTACTGGCCGTCTCATATCGCTGCTCAGTTGAGGAGTATGGTTGGTGCCACTGCAATCACCTCGATGCTTGGCTCACTCGCGATCCTCAACTGAGCAGGTAGGGCTGATGATGTATCAAATTGGGGGCGCACGCCTCCTCCTTCCAATATATGAAGCATAGCCCTGACATTGCCGAGGCTTGTCTGCAGACGTTCCGATTCCTCGTCCTTCCGTGGCCCCGATTCATGGTGAGATGATCGTGGCGTCGCTGTGGGAAAGATTCCATGTCTCGGGCCTACTTCTTTGTGGGAGGACGAACTGCCTTAACCGTTGTGAGCATGGTCTCTGCTTTCCAAGATTAGTATAAATCTACCTAGGTAAGGTATGTAGAGTATCATTGACTTTCAGCTCACCTGTTTCCCAAGTACACATGTCCAAAAACGGCGTCTTTTTGGGTCTATTCTGGCCGACAAGGGACAGGAACTATGCACGATCAAGCATGCTGTATACCTTAGCCGAGACGACACAGGTGGTGAACTAACCTCAATACTGCCAGATGCGGAGCAGGTGCCTTGGTGATGCGCATCCTGGAGTCATCACAGAGGGGACGATGACCGCAGGATAAGGAATGCCTATACAGTTTACTTCATTGAGAGCTTTGGCAGACACAGACGCCTCCACATCTTCACCTTCTCGAGTAAGCGTGTCCACAAGAGCAAACATCTTGCGTGAATTGCCTCAAAACACGTCAATTGTGGGCTCATAGGCGACGGTTCATCTATTAATCTGAAAAGGAACAAACATCTAGAGGGGAATCTAATGCACACAACTTGTCGGGCATGATATAGGGTATTATAGAAATGGGTGGAGTCTGACAGGGCAAACCGAAGGCCTGTTGCGCTCCTAGACACAGCATCAAAAGCAAACAAAGACAGCAGCGATAGCATCAAAACAAAATACCAAACAAAACGGAGAGCTTCTCGCGCCCCCCCCAACACTTCACAGCGGATCAGACCTGCGATCCCACGAGGAACGGCCCCGAGCGCCTCCCTAAGCCGTCTTCGCCGGCTCTGCGGTCTCTGCGGTCTCTGCAGTTTCCATTTCCTTAAGGCGCAGCCTCAGACGCCTTCGGAGCAGCGTCTGCAGCGGCGGAAGAGCCTTCGGTCTCGGCTTCTGGCTTGGTCTCTTCCTCTGCCGGCGTCTTTTCCGCAGCCTGTTCATCGGCAACCTTTCCCTCCACTACTTTGACTTCAGGCTCAGCGGCGGCTGCAGGAGTATCGTCTTTCTTGGGCTCCGCCGGAGTCTCTTCCTCCTCCTTCGGTCTCACGGGAAGCACCGCCGTCTGCGGTGCGGCAGCCGCAGTTTCGTTTGCTTCTTCGGAGACGGGAGCAGGAGCGGGAGCAGGAGCGGGAGCAGCGGTTGGGGCGGGAGCCGTCTCGGGCTCGGGCGATGCCAGAGTCTCCTCCTTTGCCGTCTCGGTGGCGTCAACGAGCGTTACCGTCAGTCCCTGCTGGACAGGAGCGCCGCTGCCTCCATACTCTTGGGGCAAGGAAGCGGCGATGCTCTTGAGCTCCGTGGCCAGAGAGGCGCCGGACGCCATGGGGTGGAACTTCTTGAGGGTAGCCGGCGCAAGGAAGAGCTTCATGGCACCAAACATCCAGCCCATGATGGTAGGCACATTCACAAAGTACTTGTGCGCGAGCAGCTCCGGGTAGGCCGTGGAGAAGACGGAGATGGTCTCCTTGCTGGCGGCCTTGACAGCAGGGTCCATGCGGAAGAAGCTGACTGATTTGTAGTCATGCACCTGCAGCATCTGATGCTTGTCGGTGCCGTCCTCCGGGAGCGGCTCCTTGATGTCGTTGAGATGAAGTTGCTGCACGCCCAGCTCCATGAGAGCAGTCCGCCACTTGATAAATCTACAAGCGTCGAGCCGGATTAGAGAGGCCCAATGCTTCGGTACTGGGTCTGAGGGAGCACTCTGACGGCGGGAAACTTACTCGGTGACGTCGCCAAAGGTAGCCTTGTTGTCCTTGACGGCGCCGTAAATGTTCCAGGTGATGACCGTGTTGTTGCCGGCATCGTCCTTGTGGTTCGTCACGAAGCCGAGGCCGCCGAACCTGTCCTTGCTGAATGCCTCGCTCACGAGCTTCGTTGGCTGCCACTTCTGCCGCCAGGCCAGCGCAGCAGCAAGCTGCTTCTCGGCGCCGGCCACATCGCCGTTGTTGGCTCGCAGGAACTTTTGAAGAACGACCTGGGTTGGGGCATGGCTGGCATCGCTCGACAGCTCGACCCCCCACATCTCGCTGTGGCCCGACTGCTTGATGATGTCCTCGAGACGCGCCGTCAATCTGCTCAGCGGCGTGTCTGGCGCAGAGGCCGGTGCCTCAGCCTTGTCAGGGACGGCAGCGGGCACGTTTTTCTCGGGCATGGCGGCGACGGAGTCAATGGGAAACCAGGCCGAAGAGTGGGAGAGTTGTGTTGGTTGACTGCCAGAGGTGAGGCTGACGGAGGTCGAGGTTATTGATTGGGGAGCGGCAAAGGGGAAGGCGTGAACAATACGAGGGGAAGGAGAAGGAAAAAGAAAAGAAAGAAGAAAAAAAAGGTTGTATGGAAGCTCGCTGGGGTTCGGCTAAGTAACCACTGTCAACAACACTGAAGGAGGTATTTACTACTAATAACGTAGCTCAAGTGGACAGGAGCAACGGAGTGGTACAAAGACGACGGATTTGCGAAAAAAAACTCCGAGCTGTTGCGAGAGAAGAGGTAGGTAGGAATGTACTATAAGGTAGGCAGCTGGCAATGCCTCAAGTGAGATAAGATGTACAGACAGGAGTAGAGGACAGCCAGAGGCGGTTTAAAAAGAAGGATCAAGGGCACTGGATACTGCCAGGTGGTAATACCTCGAGTCAGTGGGATCTATGATGGGAGATGATGGGATTCGGGACATAAAGGAGGCGCTTCGCTCTGGAAATGGTGTGTTTTCGTGCCACGGTCGAACCGCGATCAGTGGTTACCCACCACTTTAACAGCATGTTTATTTTTGGAGTCGAACCCATATGGCAATTTCAACGAAGCCACGCGCGCATTGGTACCAGCAAGAGAGTAGTAAGTCAGGTAGGTAATTACCTGAATACTAACAATTTACAAGTAACCGAGCGAGGTCTGCATAAGAAAACGCCCCCTTCTGCGTTGCTGTTCGACAGCTCGCCGTACGGCCGACTTCTTGAGCGTCGTACAGCCGAGTTCTTCATGCTTCCCCGTGCTGCGCGGGACAAGCTCCGTGATTTCGTACAGGTACAGGTAGGTAGCCCGTCAATCGCCCCAGCGGCACTAACGCAAACCGGACAGGCCCCCAGGCTGTCTGCTCATGTGCGAATCGCCTGAGAAATCTCTCTAATAATAGTGCCAACCGAAGATTTGATGGGTACCTTCTGCCACCATCACGCCAGTCAGAGCACCCGGGTACCTGACAGGTTCAGTTGCACGGCCATGCTGGTAAATGATATGATTGGGTCCCGTCTCTATTCATTTCGTCTTCGGCGCCATATGGCGGCCATGCATTGAACGACCAACCTGCTGTAACCTCAACGGTCCCTCAAGCGGATTAACTGCACCCGAAGCCGTACCTTACCTTTCCTTGTGTGTGACGTCTAACGTGCTTGAACACGAGGAAGGAGCAGGTGCCTTCTCTTCGGCTACGATATCTTGCTCAACATCATGCCACGTGCAAATCGAGCACGAGGGAGGCTCAGGGTAGGTGCTATTGCCATTAGAGGACGGAGCATCTACATTAGCTTGCCAGATAGCGAGTACCTACCCTACCTAGGCAGAAATCATCTAGGAATTAGGTAGGTATCTGCGACGCCTCTGCACCTGTCGCAATTCCCAGATAGCAACTTCCTCCTCAAGTGAATGATATCGTTCAGTACCTAAGCAGCGTCATGCCTTTATCAGCCTACCTCCTTCGTCTCTCGCCTGAATTACCTCATGGCCATAATTCTTTGCTTGCAACGCACAACCTCCGCCGCTGCTTTCCAGTCCGCATAGCACCTGGCTCACCAAATGTCAATCGCATTCCTATTTATGGACTACCTGATCCCTGCGTTCCTATTTCGCCTGACGGCAGCCGATCCTCGCAGCCTCCGACTCGAGATGAAAGCAATCATTCTCCTCATTTGCGTGTCCTGGACGTCATTCACCGCTTTCGCCAACCAGTCGATGACTCGTCTCCCCAGCCAATAACGAGCAAATGCATGATTTCGACTCCGAATCACCAATGAATCAATCATCTCGCCATCAGCCCACCCACTGCCTGGCGTGAGAACAACAAAGAGCAAAGAAAAGAAGAAAGAAGAGAAAAAGAAATGGAAACATGTGCGCCCCATATACGTCTTATGTGTACTTCTGCTCACCCAGTTTGCACCGCGGCAGGGGCTCCGTTGTCCGACTCGGGGCTCAACGAAAACGATCGAAATATGGTCCAAGTCATAGCGCTGAATACCGGAGAGAAAAAAAGAGAGATATCGTCAACCTTGAGCACGATGAGCTGGTCCCAGGTCGATTCCGCCCAAGCATGAGAATCAAACGCCGGATGCTATCCCATGGAGAGCTTCTTGATTCTTTGACACAACCACGCAGCGTTAGCCTTGAGTAAGGGCACGCGTGAGGATGCGCTCCACGGCCGAGAATTCCATGTGAGCGGCCTGCGCCAAGCTCATGTCGTCGAACTGAGGGCCAAGCCCGTACCCGACTTCAGCCCAAAAGTAACCCCAGTACATATCTGTCTGATCGGCACGCTCCTGAAGCTCGGCGCGCTCTCGAAACGGTAGGGTAAGAATGTCCTTCTGGGATTGCTCACGAATAATCGTCACATACCACTACCACAAGAGATTCGCAACGACGTTGGTTAACAAGACTGATCAAGACAGATGTCCGTCGGGAACACGTCAGACTTACCTCGACAACGTCCTGAGGGAATCCAGGCTTGGGACCGATAGCATACTGGTGGCGCCAGCGATCGGCGAACCGTGGCAGCTGATAGTACTCCTGATCAAGCGCCTGCATATTGGTCAGCCATGCGATGCCGTCCTTCATGCACGGCGTGAAGCCCGGGCAGAGCATGGCCGCCTGGACAAGGCGTCGGAGGAGAAACGGGGTCAAGTGCGCGGCGTCTTCCTGCAGAAGGATGTTGCGAGTGAGTTGACGAATAAGCGCAATGGTAGCCTGAAACATCGCTTCTCGTTCTTTGATCGTCACGCAGTTGGTGAGGAACCACGGAAATTTCTTGATGGTGCTGATCAAACATTCATACGGGCGCTGGGGGCAGTCCCGAGAAAAGGGAGACTTGATGGGAGACTTGTCAGCATGGGTGTGAAGCGAATATGGAGGTTTAGGGCAATCCAGGGAGAGAGAAGAGGAAAGGGGGCGGCGGAAAGAGGCCGTTGTTGGGGGCAGCACAAGACTGTGGCCACGTACCCGATGAGGCACCTCGACGTGTTTGACAAGCATAATCATCTCCTCCTCGGAGACGAAACCCTTGAAGTTGTCCCAGGGCTGGGTGGGATTGTAAGGCAAAATTTCGGGCGTGACGCCGTTCCAAAAGACGCCGCGAGCAACCGGGAAGAGATCCCTCATGAGATTGGCTTGAGAAGTCACCTCCACCTCGATGGGGCGGTCACCCAGGCGGCTGAACCTGCCAGCGACGACATTGGCCCGGTGTCTCTCAACCGCTCTCATGGCGTCTTCAAGCGACACAAACTCGACATAGGCATCCATGGTCTTGCTCGTCACCTTGTCCATGATGATGTGCACGCCTTCGTCTGTGTCATTGAGCACCTTGGAATTGCGGCCGAGGAAGGCAATCACCTCGGCTCGGGTGGTCGAGAATGGAATCTGGATCGCGATGTTGTGTTAGCAGACGAGACGCCTGGGCAGCTTCTGAGAACCCAAATGGGACAATGGTGGCCAACGTACATTCTTCAATTTGATAATGCCCCAGTTCATGGGCTTCGCCAGTCTGGCCGCTTCGACAAACGGAAAGTTGGACGGGTCCATGGCGTCGGCCAAGGTTGGAAGCCCGGTGACGGTATTGGTAAGCTGGAGAAGCTTGTGGGAGCGTGGCGCCGGCGTCACGGGAGCGTTGATTGTGAAATCAAGCGGGATCTCAGAGAGCTCAGTTGTTTCGTTGAGGCGCACACCAAAAGGCCTGACGATCTGCCTCACAATACAAGCTTCGCGATCAACCTCATGGTGAGGTGTTGCGGCGAGCCCGAGGTCAAATCGCGGAGGCGGCTGCATCATGATGGGGTTGATCGAGGCGGGCAGACCAGCAGTTCGCGGAGCGTAGTTGCGCGGCTCGCTGGCGACTGTCGTAACTCCCGGACTGAAATAGCCACGAACGGGAGCACCAGAGCGACGATGGGGCGGCGTGACGTCCGAGGGACTGGAGACTTCTTCGCTGGGGCGGAGAGAGTTGAGGGACTGGCTGTGTGGGATCAAGGATGAACGACCATGGTGCTCAGGACTGGGGCCGGCCAACCTCTGGAGGCTGGTGCGAGGGCCACTCTCTGCCTGCTGATGGACGCCAGCAGTAGAGCGGCCGGGAGGAGTCTGGGCTTGAAAGGAAGCCGAATATTGAACACCAGGGCCCTCTGCCGCCGCGGGCCCGAAGCCGTCGTATTGATATTGTATCGACGGCTGAGCGTCGCCGAGGCCGCCGTTGTCTGGGGCGCCTTCCTAAGGCATGCCCGCATGTGAGTCCTGGCTATGGCCTCTGGTGTGAGCCAAGGCAAACGAAACAAGGTCGAACTGATTTGGATGCTGATTCTCGACCAGCCCTTGGACTTGGCCCTGAGTATAGGTCTGGACATGATCCTGGTTGTGCTTCTGATGCGAGTATGCAACACCGTAGTTGGGAGGATATCCAACTACAAGAGGGGCAGAGTCATCTTCTCGTCCATTCAGCTACTTGTAGATTAGCAAACGATCGACAGAGGGTCACCGGGAAGACAGAGGGCTGGTCAAGACAAGTATATGGCCACTTTAAGGAAAGGGTCACAGCGCTTCACTCACCTGGTTCGTCGAAGGAGGAACCCAAACACGGGCAGATGGGTTGAACGAGCTGCGCTGGGCGGCATCTTGGTGGTCTGGCTCGGTGTTGTCGCCGCGGCTTGCATTTTGGGTGCTGCTCAACGAGCTGCGGCCAATAGAGGCACCAGAGACCAGTTGATGAGCCTCTCCACCTGCAAAAGCCGACATGTGCGTCGTCTCCAAGACGGGTTCGATGAAGGGCGCTTCGCCGAAGCTCATGCCGCGAACATCTCTCGCGCGATCTGAAGCCATATTGGCCAACGTTGTTCTACCAAAGGGTTAGCGAGGCAAGAGAATGAATGTCGCGCATGACTGAATGGCAACAGTTTCGAGGGGATGGCTCCATCCTCTGAGATGTAAAGGCAATTCGTGATGAGAATAACTGGTGAGCATGGGAGCACAGTCGCATATTTGTTGACAAACAAGGCGACGTGAGCCGGCAAACCAACAAAGGACGAAAGCAGATCTCTCTGCTAGAGGAGCACTCCGCGTTGCCATCCTACTCAGCAGCAGGTCACAGGGTCATAGCATACCTTTCTGTCGTGCGAGGGCTTCGGTGCGAGAAGTGCTTGGTGATGTTCTTCGTGGGGATGAGATTCGGTGGTGAGAAAGTGGGAAGAGAGAGAAGAGGAAGAGGAGAGAGGGGCGACTGGGAGGTTTGTGGTTATTCTTCTCTGAACAATGCGTCGAGTGGGGTAGCCTCGTCAACGAAGGCTGGAGGCAGTCGTTTGTGTGCGCACTGCCAGGCGTTGAAGCTGAAGCTGGCAGGCCAAGCGTTGCCGGGCTGGCAACAGGCTTGCCAGGCCTCGAGGAGCTCCAAGCGGTGAAGAGGCCGGCCCGGGACAGCTGTCAAGAACGCGAGGTAGCAGAATTGTCCAGCGGAGCCAGAAGCCCGGTTATTGATATCGTTCATTTGTCAAGGATGGAATCGACGATATATTGAGTTTGCAGAATCGCAGTGTTTGGCTCTCTTGGTCCCGGCGAGGTCGCTGGTGATTGTTGTATTCTGCCTTGCCAACAAGAACGACCTATAGGATGTTTGCAACTGCAGCATATCATCTGAGACTTGCTTCGAGTCAGCTGCGGCAGTTCTGAAGCTGCTGACTATGCTTAGAGTGCGTTCAACGGGCGACGGCTTGTGGAGCGGACCATATCCTCGGATATGGACGGCCATGGAGGGAACAATGAGGGGACCTTGACCTGACTCGGTCAGAGTGACATTGTCGATAACGAGTAAGGTATGATCATGATTTGTTTATGTAGACTATCACTCGCTCTATCACGCCCTCCTCATCGCCACTTGCAAAGCAGCTGACATGTTCCTGAATCATCAGAATCCCGCTCGAACCTGACCTGGAAAAACGTCCGAGTTGATGTGTGACTACAAAGATTCGCTTTGGACTCCATCATTGAACATTTCACCTTGGTAATACAAAAATCGTTCAACAGTTTAATCGAACTGGAGAGTGTCAGTTGCGGGAAAGAAAAAAGGGGGCCAAAGACGCCGAAGTGGTGCACTCACAGGTGTCAGGAATGACTCGGCGACGAATCGTGCTCTGGCATTGAGCTGCAAACAGCAGAGGGCAAAGTTAGTGTCTACACATCCAGCACATCTGGTATGCGAAGGAAAGGGCATCAGAACGGGGCGAACAACGTACGAAGAGCTTCATCTCGGAGATCTCCTTGTCCACCTCCTCCTGGAACTCGATGATAAAGTCGACCAGCTTATGCTTCAGCATCTCCTCCGTGTGGAAGTTCGTTATCAGGAAAGAAATATCATAGCCCTGTTTTCAATCAGCGCGTTAGAGCAGAGCCCATGTTGCCAAGATGGAGTCCACGCCGCCTCCCGCCGTGGGAAGCTCGGATGTGCTGCAAGGACGTACGGGGATCGGTTTTCTTCGCAGGATGAAGAAGGCCTCGGCTCTCTGGGTCAGGAAACGGGCAAACTTGTGCACGAGGATGGATTCAATCTCGTCGGCCTGCTTGATCTTGATGCTGATGCGGACCGAGTTGATGCTGGGCTCAATCAGCACCCGCTCGTTCTCGTTGCGCGCAATGACGAGGGGCGTCAGGACGACCTCGGGGGACGTCTGGGCTTCGATCTCGGGCACGTTGTGCCGCTCGGTGGTCTGGGAGGCAAAGTTGGACAGGGTCAGGGCGGCAGTCAGGCTGCTTCGCACGCATTGGAGGTACGGCCGCAATGATTGAGACTGGAGGGCACAGCAATGTCAGCGGCGGTCAGGTCGCCAGCTTCAGGGGGAGGGATGGCCGCGTGAGGGTCTCGAGGTAGGAGGCAGCGGCTAGGGGGGGGCGGGTTGTTTCTACCATGGCTGCTGAGGCTGCTGCGTGCCCTGGGCTGGGCCAATGTTTCGCAGGAAGCTATTCGCAGTCCGTGTCGTAGTCCGGGAGCTTGGTTTGGGCTTCGAGGTTCGGGGACGGCGGTGCAGCACTTTCGTTACGTGGACTGGTAGGGGAAATCCGCGGGGTTCGGATCCGCATGTCACTAACAGGAGGTTGACGTCTGTAGCAGGCGGAAGGGTGGGGCAAGGTCTGCTACCTGTACCTAATCTACAGGCGCTGCTTGGCCTGAATCGTTGCTTGATAGGTACTACCTACAGCAGGCACTGGGCTGAGCGAATCAGGCAGCCAAGCAGCTTCAGTTGCGAGGCGGCCACTAGCATGAGGTAAGCAGCTTGAAGCTTGCGCCACAGGTTGCTAGAACGGTCCTCACGTGCTTGGTTACATAACGCATCGCAAGACAACCTGAAGCGGCCCGGCCACCAGTTGACCAGGAACCGCCACGCACACGCGCCACACCTGCCCGCCATCAGGTACCACTGCCGTGACGCCAGCGAGGCTCCGCAATGCTTCTCTTCCCTTCTCCTACCATCTCTCCGTGACTGGCATCTCAGCCTCGGTCACTTCGTTTTCTTCCGTTGCTGGAGTAAACCCAAAGAACTACGACGTCTTGCTTATAGAAGGAGCCGTTCTTTTGGTGTCCCGCTGCTGCTCAGGCGAATCTTGCAACAATGGCTCCCGTATCCGGTCCGTAAACCCCCCCACCACCGCCTTGCGTTTGCTGCTCTGGGTTTTGTCTGCAGAAAAGCATCTTTCTTCTCGGATCCTGCGAGTGCGTCCATCTTGACTAATGCGAATTCTGTTGATCTAGTGGTCGTGAAGCACCAGGGCAAAAAGTACGAAGTGGAGGTCGATCCCGAATCCACAGGCCTAGACTTCAAGCTCCAACTCTTCAGCCTTACCAACGTCGAACCCGAACGCCAAAAGATCCTCATCAAGGGTGGCCAGCTCAAGGATGACACCGATATGGGCAAGCTGGGCCTCAAGGCCGGCCAGAGCATCATGATGATGGGCACCCCCGGAGGTAGCGCCGGTGATCTGGTTCGTCCGTCGGAGAAGATCAAGTTCGTCGAGGACATGACCGAGGCCGAGCAAGCCCAGCAGGTCGGCGCCATCCCTGCCGGTCTCGTCAATCTCGGAAACACATGTTATCTCAACTCGACACTGCAGACGCTTCGATTCATCCCCGAACTCCAGACCGCGTTAACCACATACAACCCGGTGGCGGGCACGGCGCGGGCCGACCTGGCCGCTCAGCTCTCCTCCCTATACAAGACCATGGGTGCTACCCAAGACTCCATCCCTCCCATGAGCTTCCTATCGGCGCTGAGGCTCGTGTTCCCACAGTTTGCCGAAAAGTCCAAGAGCGGTTCTGGATATGCCCAGCAAGATGCCGAAGAGGCATGGTCCCAAATCGTTCAGCAGCTGGGCCAGAAGGTGACAGTCAAGTCATCTCCCGACGAGCCCGGTGTTTCTTTCGTCGACAAGTACATGGCAGGACAATTTACTTCCGTCCTAGAGTGCGATGAGGAGGAGGCCCGAAACGGCGGCGAACAGCCCGTCGTCACGAGGGATACCTTTTACAAGCTTGACTGCCATATCGACGGTCAGACAAACCACCTGAGGGACGGCATCCTGGCTGCCCTCAGCGAGAAGCTGGAGAAGAGGTCAGAGGTGCTTGGCCGTGACGCCACCTACACCAAAACGTCCAAGATATCCCGAGCTCCCAAGTACCTTACCGTCCACTTTGTACGCTTCTTCTGGAAAAAGGAAAGCAAGAAGAAGGCCAAGATCATGCGCAAGGTCACGTTTCCCCAAGAGCTGGACATTGTCGAGTTCTGCTCAGACGAGCTCAAGTCGGCCCTCATACCGGTCCGCGACAAGGTCCGTGAGGTTCGGAAGGACGAAGAAGACATTGAGCGTGCCCGTAAGCGCCGGAAGAAGACGCACGACAAGGACATGAGTGATGTTCCCGGTGGCTCTGGCCTGCCTTCGGAAAAGGAGGTGAAGGAGAAGGAACTGAAAGAGAAAGAGAAGGAGAAGAGGGAGAAGCAGGGCGACGACAGCAAGCCGCAGCAGGCGGGCGACGGCGACACCGTCATGGGTGAGACGTACAAGACGGATGCTCAGGTCGAGGCAGAGAGCGAAGCCGCTCTTCTGTCCGCAAAGAAGGAGCTCAACGCCCTAATAGATCCTACTCTGCGCGACGACGATGGTGCGAACCAGTCAGGCCTCTACGAGCTCCGCGGTGTTGTCACCCATCAGGGCGCCAGCGCGGACAGCGGTCATTACACGGCATACGTCAAGAAAACGGCATCTGTGGATCCCAAAACGGGCAAGAAGGAGAAGGAAGACGGCAACTGGTGGTGGTTCAATGACGACAAGGTGACCGAGGTCACCGTTGACAAGGTCGAGGCCTTGGCCGGTGGCGGCGAGTCGCACTCGGCCTTGATCCTCCTCTACAAGGCGATTCCTCTGCCAAGCTCCGAGGGCATCGAGGACTAAGGCCCAGATCCTCTGCAGACTGCACTCCCCTTCTTGTCTGCGAGCAGGACGACGATACCACTAGGGACTTTTCGGGATTGGGCGTTTGAATAGCAAGGTATTGGGCGAAGGGATGGCCCTCGTCACCTCCGGTGTTACACCTGTTGCCCTTAGTCTGACACCTACTATAGACGACATGGCATAATGTATATAACAGAATGTTCAACGAGTCAGGAAGGCAACTCGAAGGCACAGCTGAGGGGAAACCGAAAACGAAATCACTTGCAAGTACAGTTCTATATGGGTATCTTGATTTTTGTTTTCCAAAACCAGTCCGTCAACTTGAAGGGAAATTTCATCAACCCAGACTGCGCCGGTGAATGTTACGCGACACCGTTGGTCCGTCCATCCTAGTGATATGACGACTTGGAAGGGCTCCAAGTATAACCCGTAACCGAGAAAAGGCGACCAGGCTTTTCTCTCTTTCCTCCCAGAAGCTCTCCTCTTCTCTCGATTTCCTCCTGGAAGCTCTCCTCTTCTCTCGATTTCCTCCTGGAAGCTCTCCTCTTCTCTCGATTTCCTCCTGGAAGCTCTCCGTCGGAAAGTAATCTTCCCCCTCCTCTCTGGCGATTCGCTTGACCGAGAAAGGCCAAGCGCCTCAAGGCTTTTTCGACGTTTCCTGCGCTTGATGCCTTTCCCGAACGCGCTCCTTGAAAACGTCCAGTTTCTTCTGAAGAGCCGACCTTTGGTCGACAAGAATGGACCGCTGCTTCTGGAGCATGGCGATCTGCTCTGAAGGGGTGACCTGGCGGAACTCCTTGATGGCCTACGAGGCAGGTTAGAGCATGTATACAATTGGTGCGGCTTTCAGCCAAGGAGGCGTAATAGGATCTGTAATCGACTGAGAGAAAAGGAAAAATAGATGAAGAGCACAGCTGGAGATTATACTGACCTGCTCTTTCTGTTTGTCCGACTTGAGCTGTGCTCCCGTCAGGGTTCCAACCATGATCACAGCAGCAAAGGCTACGGCCCAGATGCCACCCCTCAACTTCTGCTGCTTTGTCAAAGCATTGGGCGATGCCATCTCGATTCCCTTGCCCTCAAACTTCTACCTGCGCTTCCTTCGAGACCTCTGTGGTGTAAACGTGGCGCCGCGTGTCGCCAGGAAATGTTCACGGTATCACCAGTAGCCCCTCCAGACTTGGTTCGCTTTGTTCTGGCGCTCAATCGGGGTCATTCCCATGCCCAGCAAATCGGCAGTCAAGTCTTCCGGAGTTTCCAGGCTGGCGGAGCGGCCGCGGCTTGTCAGTCCGAGGGTCTCGTCTCCCGCAAAAGCAGATTTTCCCCCCTCCGGCAGGGCGGACGGCGATAAGGCGGGCAGAGATAAGGACGCCCGCTGATGCTTGCCGACACGACGAGTTGGAGTTGGAGCCCGCGAAGGATGGTCCCAGGTATTGTGATGGATCGCCACAAGCTCGATGTCTTGGCTAGTGCTCCGGCAGGCAGAGTCGGGCGGCGATGCGGAATCAAGGCGCCAGCATGCGGTTGCATCATTGGCGGGGCCGTGAAGCTGCTGCTGTGATGGAGTGGAGGAGGCTGAGAGACTTAGTAAGAAGCGGGGCTGAGCCGAGGATGACGAGGCTGAGCGTTGAAACATGGCGACATCGAGATCGTTTCGAGCGGATCATGAAAAAAGAGGAGAAGAACAGGAAGAAGATGATGAAACTTGTGGACGCTGTCTGGCTCTAGAAGAGCGCGGGAGAAGGGAAGCTCGGGAAGTGGTTTCCTGAGAGGGTTGAAGTCCACGGCACGAAGAGACGAGACATGACCCGAGTGTTGGACGGTGGCTTGCTGCCCAGCCACATGAGGCTCAGGCGCGTACCTTATCTACTAACTCTTACAGATGAAGGGAGTCACAGCCAACGTACTGAAGGTGCTCCTTCCGCTTGAATTCTGCCATTGCTTGAATGTTGTCCGCCTTTTCGCTACCGTATTGGCACACTGGCAGAAACCAACTCCTGCTTCCTTTCTCTTCCCTCCTCTTCCCACATACACACACTCTCTCAGCGCTTTTTCTCCTCTTCGCCAGGCGGTCCGCAACCACGATCCAGATCAGATAACGAAACCTGCTACTACTACCTTACTGATGAGTAAATTTGGTGGCTCGATAGGTGTGTCATAGTAGCAGTTAGCCGGATAGAGCAAAGCCGTCCCTGCTTTTGGTGCTAACGCGGACACAGCTCGCCCCCCCATGCTTCCATGAGCTTCCTGACATCACCGAAACCCGCTAAACGGGACCCCTCCGGCAAGCCGCTAACCAGCTGTCGATGGCACCTCACTGCCGGTAGAGGAGTCCGAGTCGCGTATTTGATTGCCTGGCAAAGACTTTGTCGAATCTCAAAGGTCAACTGAGCGCCCTTGACGACATTTGATCGCTTCCTAGATATTGCCAGCCTCGCCAGTCTCTAGATCTCCCGTCTCTCTTCGTTTCGCTCCAGGCAGCCCACGAGTCGCTCCTCACCCAGACAACAGCTCGCTCTGCCTACCTGTACAGCGACATCATGGCTGCTCCCCGCGTCTTCATCGTCCGCCACGGCGAGACCGAGTGGTCACTCAACGGCCGACACACGGGCCGCACCGATATCCCATTGACGGCCAATGGTGAGAAGCGAGTGATTGCCACAGGCAAGGCTCTCGTCGGCGACGACCGTTTGATTGTTCCGCGACAACTATGTCATGTGTAAGTCCCTCATTGTTAATCTGTCTTCATCCGCGCTTCATAGAATCTGCCTGCGGCGTCGGTTTCATATGTTTTGATTGAACCGCCTGCAAACAATTCTCCCCAAGCGGCGGATCCGAGATTGGGCAAGTCCTGTTCATCCTCCTTTATACTAAGCACACTCTGCCTGTGCCGGTCATTCTCTGCCGCTTCGAATGAAAGGATGCGGCCTTGGGTCAACAAATCACTCATTGCCCTTTGTTAAAAGTCTTGCCCCTTCTCTCTAGCAGTGCGAGATTGTTCATATATGCTACACGTCAGCTTCCCCTTTGTGTGCTGCTGATGAATGTGCCGATGTGCATCTGCGCGTCCTCGGGGTTCTCTTCTCTCGTCTCTCCTTCACACTCAACTGATTCCGCACGGACTACACCAACCTCTGCCATTTATTTTCGTTTTCCAGTCTTCTTTGAGGGGGCGGTAGAATCTCCTTCATCCCATCTATTACACAGATACAACCTCGGAAACGACGCGGCTGGCGTAACGGGACGGTTGCCTCGTCAGAGCTGCTCGCGATGCACTACCTCATGATGCACGCCTAGCCCCTGGACAGGGGGCCAATGCGTCTTCACTTCCTCGTGCAATGTAACCGTTCTCCATCCCTGCCGTTACTTCCGTCCCTGACGAGTCCCCTACCAACTGCATCAGCCATCATCCTCCCAAGACTGTGACCAAAGAGACGTACAAAGAGAAGTGCGCAATGTCGGCAGCAACAAACAAAGGCTAATCATTTTGGGTAATCGCCCCGAGTCAGTTACGTCTCTCCCCGAAAACGAGCACAGCGCACCTTTGAGCTGCTCAATCTTGGTGTTTCTGGCCCACTGCCATGGCATCCGCACGGCACATCTGTCGGTGGTGGCCTCGAGTGCAACGCCAAAGTCGAAGTTACCGAAGACATCCGGGAGTGGGATTATGGCGACTACGAGGGTGTCACAAGCCCCGAGATTCGCAGAATGAGAGCGGAGCAAGGTCTTGGAGAAGCTTGGGACATTTGGAAGGACGGCTGTCCAGGGGGGGAGTAAGTGATACTACCCCTACTTCTTCTCCCTGCTTTAAGCGGACGAGCGTCTACGAGGATAGGGAGCGCATGCAATTGCACACGCCCTCCCTCGAGAGGCCACCGCTAGGGGCTGGCGTTGTCTCAAAGTCATCCGATATACACTGAACTTGTATTCTGATATCCTACAGGAGTCCGCAAGACGTCACCGACCGCCTCGATCGCCTTATCGCCGACATTCGTAGCAGATTCCACGAGCCCGCGCTGAAGCCGGCCGAGGGCCAGCAACCTCACAAAGTATCTGGTGACGTCTTGATCGTTGCACACGGACACATTCTGCGTGCCTTCGCGATGCGTTGGGCCGGGAAGACGCTTCAGGAGGGCCCAGCATTTTTACTTGAAGCCGGCGGTGTAGGAACTCTGAGGTAAGAAGCACGCGGGCATCGGGCTCCTCCCTTCACCGTCACACTTCTTCTTGAGAAGAGACCGAACAGTTCACCTACCGTGATCACAATGACTGACAACACTTTGTTCCTCGCTTGTAGCTACGAGCACCACAATATCGATGAACCAGCCATCCTGCTTGGTGGAGCCTTTGTTGTTGATATCGCAGAGAAAGGAATGCGACCCTAGAACGCCATCGATAGACGTCCAACTTCTGTTTGAACCACTCAACCAGCTTTTCTGCGGGATATGGCGGGATTTGGCATATCTTCTGCAAGGAGTCGTCATTACTAGTTGTTGGATATATATACGCCCCTTTATTGCCCTCTGAATATTCTCCATGCTATTCAAGATGCCGCTAGCACTTTCTTTGCCCAACATTCGTCATGTTCCCCCAGCGTGCTTCATCAACGGGCGTCACCATTGGGGCTCTTTCATCGATCAGGCTTCCATATCCTCGGGGTTTTCTGTTCTAGTTGTTCTTCTTGCGCTTCTACAAGACGAGATCTACTTGGACAACATGGCGAGTGCTCCCGCCTTACGCATCTGCATTTGGAAAAGAGAATTGTGTGATTCGTGCTTATGGAGGGACGTACATGCTCAACTGAGACGTTGGTGGAGCATTACCGCCAGCATATCAAAGAGGTTCATGCAGCTGAACCATTCCCCCTTATCGTCGCAAGAACAGTCTGTCACCGCTCTCAATGCTTATCTGCTGGCTCCAGAGGCAACAACATGTACCTGATACACGATGGGGACGCGGGCTTGACATCTCGGCTGCGAGACGGATAACCTCCTAAACTCAGTTACATGAATTACAGGTAAGAGAGCGATCGGATCCAACATCAGCTCTTCTCCTTCCCCGCATTATACCGCTTGTCTCATTAATCTCTTGCCTCAACAGATCCTCGAGAGCCGGAGGCAACCTCTACTACGGCATTCTGCGATAGTAGTAGCTGACCCATTCATGGGCCATCCAGTAGACACGGCGCCGGGTAGGCGGGCCGGGTGATGAAGCCGCAGATCTGCGAGGCTGGGGTCGGCGTCCTCCACCGGAAGCCCACTGGCTGTCCCAAGGATCATGCAGCCCAATTGACCTGACCTGATGGCACGGGTGGGACCGCACCGGTAGCGGGATAACATTCCTCTTGTCACAATTCACCTCAAGGTACGAATGGCTCCGTACTCCGTGCCTCGAAAAAATCTGGGTCAAGACTGTCGTTGTGGCGGTGAGGCAAATACTCTGCTCTGTTCTGCCGCTGGGTGCTGCTGTTTCTCTGCCAATAGGCTTTGCAGGGGATTCCATTGTCCAGGCCCTCTAGACACAAAAAGGCGAGGGGGTGCAGGTCTCGACTGGTAGCAGACCCTACATTAGGTACCTTGATGCCCTACCAATAGCACGTACCTTGGACTACGCCGCTTCCTCAGTCTTCCCCGGTGATTCTCCAGCAGCCTGCCCCTGGATGACGATCTGGAGGGCTGCGTGGACAGTCCCCGATTCATTCTTGCGACCTGAACCCGACTCCCGATCGGATGGGCCTGTTGATTGTGATGCCGCCTCTGCAGCTTTGGAACGGTTACTCCTCTGTCGGATATGAAGGGGCGGCAATGGTCACTATCCCTCTGCGTCGTCTTATCAGACTTGACCCCTCTGCCTTGGCAAGACGAGCACATCATCACGACTCTATTCTCCGTCCATCTCCTCTTCTCTTGACCTGGGCTGTTGATATTACTAGTTGTGGGCGAAAGTGGATTGGCGATATGGAGGCGCAGCAGAGCTGCAGCAGTCGGCGTCTATGGAGAGACGTGGCCGGTTCCTATACGCATGTCAAGCTGCTTGACGCCGCACAGGTGCGTGGTTGGTGCCGCGTGCTGCATCGACAAGATCGTTGAGGATTCGCCAGTCATACCTAGACACCGCAGCCTAGTCCAGGGGGGGGCGGCCCCCCGAGGTGTCAGCGGATCACGGGTGACCATGCACCTGCAAGAGCGCACCGTTCCGCGGGAGACACCCTTTTTTTTCCCTCTGATGGCTTTAGTGGCGACACAAGCCGATGGGTGGATTTGGATGGCAAGTCGAGCGTTGCAGCTTGCGTGACCATTGGCTCGCCGTGCCCTTGCACAATGCAAAAAGTCGAAGCCATCCGTTGAAAAGACGGCGTGTCGACATAGTGCCCTGTAAATGTATGCAGCTCGCCCAATCCGCTGACGCTGATCGCATGTCTGGCGGAGGAACCGACCAGCGCAGAGCACGGCTCGTTTTCACGGACGGCCGAAAGTGGCTGGTCGTCTGCGGCCTCGGATGCATACAAGTACTCTCGTGTGAATGGTAGAGGTGAGCATGCACATGTGTCCTTGAGAAAGCAGAGGGTTGCAGCATCTCCTTGCCTTGTACTTGTACTACTTGTACGTACAAGCAGAGAAGCCATGTAGGAATCGGGCTTTCACGTCGTAGGCAGGAGTGACGGTTCATAGTCTTGGCCTCCGGATGGAATCAACTGCCGGAAAGCTTCGATACTAGATGATAAGAAGCGGTATAATAGAGCTGTCCTCCGTAACTTTGTGTGCTCGCTCTCTTGGTGTCCTGTGTGGTAGCGAAGAACCACCTCAGCAGCCCTGACTGCATACACTGGATGGAGTAACGTGCAGAGACCGCGAACCATGAAAGGAAGAAGAAGATGACGGATGGATGGATTCCCCTTTCCCGGCTATTCAATTCCTATCCACGTTCTCGCTCCTCGCCATAGAAAGCGGTTGGGCCCTCGGGGACGAGTCAGGATTGCCATTCCGCATCTTGCTGTGTTGTTGTTGTCGTTGTGGTATCAGCTGTAGCACCTTCGTCTGCGCTCCCCAAGTATAGATCGTTCGATCGTCTGTTCACCGCTGGTTCTCTGCAGAGTCGGGATGCTGTGGAGAATGCGTTTGGGTCTCGCGTAAGTGAGCGAGCTCTTGTGCATCCGGAGTACTCCGTCCCCCGTCACCATCGGATGCTTCTACTCCACAAACCTCCATGCGCTCCGTGCAGCGTCTCCCCATTCTGACGCCGGTAGCGCGACAAGGGGCGCCAAATGCTATCGCCGTGCCGCTCGCGTTCCACAGGACTGAGACCCTGCCAGGTCTTTCTCATGCACTTGGCAGAGGCAGACGTTTGATTCGCTACGTCACACGGGGTGGCGTAAAGCAAACCGCAACAGACGCGGACAGGGTTGGCGGCAGACTGTGGGACCCCCTGCCTCGAGGAAAAGAGGGAAAAAAGGATCCGGGTACATTGACACGAAGTGAACGCTTCACTCCCCACTCAGAGCTGGTGGGCGGCGGTACGCGTGCAAGCACAGCGGCCGGGCAAGGGCTCCAAGACTTCCCAACGGGCATTGACAGCAAGCCGGCCCCCTGGAGGGAGGAACCAGGTGCCAATTGCGTACCCCAAACTTTAAGCATGGCAGCTTGTTCACCGGAGACCCAGCATCAATTGTTTGCCGTACTGCTGCCAGGAGCGGAGCATATATAGATGGTATCCGCAGCTGCCCTCGAAGGTACAGCGGTCATGCGTGGCCTCGTGGAGCCGTACAGCTGGACGTGCATGCAGCCGAGGTCCCGTGGGGTGACAACATGGCTTTGATAGCCCCGTCTTGCTGTGCAGGCACATACACTGGGGCCCTTTTCTCTTCCTTTTCGGCTACTGCTGCATATGTACAAGCAGACGTTCAGAGACAAGGGCGTAGTCAGGTCGCCCGTTCATCTCGTACCGCTAGCATGCAGCAAGACGGATGGACTTGCTGGGTCTTCGTCGTATCTCACGACAGGTCTCGCCGCGGCGGCCCTGGAGGGCTATGTCGAAGAGACTGCGGACGCATGCACTCCAGGGCATTGAGCAGCGGCAGCTCCGAAGCCGTGCAGACGCCAACGTAGGTGGCTAAGAGAGGAAAACTGAGAACTGCGACGGCCTTCCTGTACTGCATAGAAAAGGCCACTGATACGGGTAAGCAAAGGCGAAGCACGAAAGTTTGAAGACCACCCACATCCAGAGACGCGGCGCGCGGCCCTGTTGAAAGATCCAGCGCCCTGAGCAACTGGCCGGGTTCCGCCTCTTGCCCTCAGACTAAGTCTTGAGTGTTCTGATCTGCACCCCTGGCCACTGTGGGAATCACACACTCGTCGGCATTGGAAATTGCCCATGTATTGTTTTGGTGTGCATGGCATGTTGCGCCCGCTCTCGTACAGGTAGATGTGCGGCTCCATCTCGTGGCCCTTCTCGCCAGCTGTCTTGTCTGTGTAGGGTTTGTCAAGGAGGGGGGGCGTGCAGACAAGCTAGTGACACAAGGAGTGTGCAGTAAGGGAGGGGGAGCGAGGGGCAGGGAGAGCTATTCGCACTGTGAGACGAAGTCACTTTGGCGACAGCTTGTTTGCTAGCGGACTCGAGCAGAACCTGACATGCAGCCAGCCCCCCAAAAGAGGCGCCATGTCGCGGTGATGAAATTGCGACGTGGCACACACTCGTCCCTTGACTAGCTGCTTGGTCCGCAGTAGTGAGAAATAGCACCCGGCGCTCAGCAGCAAACGTCGTCGCCCAGCCATCCCCCTTTTCGCTTCTTCCTTCGTCCACAGGCGGCCCCTTTTCTGCAGCTGCCCCCCC
>JAMAKC010000094.1:0-35645 GCA_023628735.1 Trichoderma sp. PF4103 | reverse complement strand
TATTATTATTATTATTATTATTATTATTATTATTATTATTATTATTATTATTATTATTATTATTATTATTATTATTTATTAATTTAGTATTTTATAATATTTTTATAAATAGGTTTTATATATTAAAAGTAAAAGTTTAAATTTTTTTTAAAAAAACCTTAAAAGAACTTATACTTTAAATTACTTATTAAATTATATCTTATTAAAGTATTATTATAAATAAAGTTTTATAAAAAAAAATTAAGCATATAGAATTATTAAAAGATATATTAATCTTAGCCCTTATTAGAAAACTCAGGTGGTGCTAATACTGTGTCGTAGATCTTTGGTTTCGTCTCTGCTCTACGCTTCTTGAGTTCAAGCCATGGATCTTCCTCTGCTACCTTTCTTCGTTTATGACCCTTCTTCCTTCTTGTGCGGCTACTTTCGTCTTGGAAAGCAGCTGATGTAAGGATGCCAGCGGCGTCGTCTTCTAGATCGCGCTCAGCTATAAGCTCCAGCTCCTCCTCCTTCTTTTCCTGTATCTTCAACTCTTCTGCCCTCCACTGGTCGTAGAGCTTGTGCATTTTGCGTTCTTTGCGGGTTCGGAACATTTTAAAGCCTTGTGCATCTTTGCCGTCTTTGGTGACGCTGGTTTTCCTGGCAAGCCCTGATACTGGCAAGGCTGCGTCAACGCGGCTGGCGAAGGCTCCTAGGTTTTCGCCAGGGCGAATCTGAAGGTCCTCGCTCTTTTTAGCAGTCCCCTTTGTGGACGGTTTCTCAGCTTGGCCATCGTCCAAGCCTGACCTGAGTTTCTTCCCCCCTGCTACGGCCATGAGTCTCCTGAAGGCTCGGGGCGTATCATTGTCCCTCGTTGACTTCCTATGGCGCTTCTTCGTGATTCGGCCCTCGGAAGTTGTTGTCGCATTCCGCTTGTGTACTGGGAGGGGACGCGCATTCTCCGTCGGAGGCAGATCAAACCTGTTTCAGAGGTCAGTTGGCGAAGCTGTTTTCATAATGGACTGACAACGCACTCTGCCCCGTCACCGCCCTTTTTCGTTCTGTGTTTGTGAGGCATGATGTGTGAATAGAAGTGGTGTGTGTTTGAAGGTGCAGAGCGAAATGCTCAACGGGTAGTATGTCATGATAATGAAATTTCTCTTATCTAGAATAATTCAGTCGTTATCAGCTGCGACAGTACTCTGTACCTACTGGTACTACCCAGTACCTGCTACATACGTACCAAGATACGAGGTACCGCGGTACTAGGGGAAACTCCATGAATCTCGCCGCGTGCATGCTTTAGGAGCAGCCAGCACATAAAGGAAGCCCAAGTCTAGACGATTCCTAATGCTGCCAAAAACATCCAGTCTTAGGAAGATCATGACATTAATGTATGTCCTATGCCTAACTATGAGCCTTGCGCGTGCAAAACACTAGGTACTACTAGTATTAAGCAGGTAAAATGACTTGATTGAAGCGTAATGAGGCGAGTTACCCAGGACGGGTCAGCTAGGTACCTAGGTACCTTACCGAAACCGTCGTATCCCAGGTGACTTTTTTAGGATTACCTTATCCAGCATTCTCAAAACCCCATCCACCTACGTAGGCGATGTCTTGATTGTAACCGCTGCTATTGTTATATTCTTCTCGTCCTACTTCATCCTTTATTTCACGGCACATAGAGGATACATTAAAGGCCAGCTTTTCACTCTGTTTGAAAAGGAATCGGGATGCCAGATACGGGAAATCCTGGGAGCCAAGTCCAGTGCTACCTACCTACCGTACAGAAGGCAGTCAGCCATTCCGATAATATACTGTAGCACATACATGCCTTTCCAACAATCCCTGCCGCTAGCACGAAGCAACACTTTATCCCCAGCCAGCCCTCATCTCATTGCTCTGCATCTGCGCTAACGGCCATTTCCATTCCGCGCCTCTTTTTCACTCAACAACCGCATCATCATCAGCCTCGACGAATTCCCTGCCCGATCCTATTATCCTTCTCGTCCAGCCGCGCCACGGCGAGCAGCAAGTCTCCCCTCGATTACTTCGTACTCCCAGCCTTCTCCCTCAGTTTTGCCTCCCTTATCCTCTCCCACTCGCAGAGCGCTTATGGAATTCGCCCCCTCGCCCAACTCCCTGCCTGAAACAGCCGCCAAGCTAAGGGTCAACACCACGCTGCTTCGATAACTTTCCGTCAAGCATCTTTTTCCTCTCTTTCGATATCCCATCATCTGTCATACTTTGTACAACAATCTCGCGAGCGCAACTGCTGCCGTTTGCCGTTGGCTTCGCTCCATTGTAGCGGTTCTGCCTTTGCCATCGATCGATCACGCGATTCGAGCCTTGGATAATCAACAGGACTGCCGTCGAGGAAATCGGAATCGCGCGTCACTACCGCCTGGTCGACCAGCCCTCTGCAACTGCGCCGACGAACTTGTCCGACGACCTCCTGTCTTGTCGCGCGTGGTCTGTCGCACTCATCGTTGCCGCAGTTGACCATCGTTAGGTTGTTCCGCTGCACTCTGCGCTTTGCCCATCCATTATGAGAGAAGTCAACTTCAGCATCCCCAACGTCAACAAGGCGTCGGTGGGGATCACCACAGCCTTATATGATCGACGAGCGCTCGATTGCACTTCGACCTTGCCTCTCATCAATTCGCTTAACCATCTTGCCTATCTCACAACATCCTCGGCACGTATCCGCGATATCCTTACAGTTGACGGAGGGATCGAGCGCCTAGTCTGCATCCTCAAGCAGGGACGCAATGGGGACATGATGAGCGTTTGGAAGTGGAATCTGGCGTTCCAGTGCGTTGTGAACATTGGCGTCCGAGGAACGGAGAATGTGCGGACCAGAGTAGTGGAGGCCGACATGGTCCCCGTCATCGCCACGATCCTGGATAACTATATCAAGGTCATAGATCGGTGTCGCGAAAAGGCGGATGAGCTGAAACAAAAACAGAGCCATGACCATCGCCACCGACACAAGAATCATGACCATCGGCACTCGTCCAAAGCCTCTCCCACTACCCACAGCGGCCGCTCGGCACTTCGCGATGGACAAGCACGGGGTCTTGCCCGACGGGAGTCCTCGTCAACACCTGATGCTTCGGAGGCTTCAGCTGGGCCATCCATCACCCCAACGGGACAGGGTATCGACTCATATCTCTACGCCGATATCGATGGTCCGCTTTCCCCGACGAACCGCCAGCTCTCCGACTCGCAGGGACCCGAGGTGCCATATGCTCCCACAGCGAGTCGGGACGCGCATTCTCTTGCTCCAGGAGGCCCGACGGCTGATGCTCATGATGGGTTCGCGCGAGTTATGCGCGATGTAGATCGCCTGACGTCCACGACCGCCTTTGGACCGACAGACTTGATGACTCAACCAACATCACCGACGACGCCCGTTCCTCTACTCCAGCTACGGCCCCCCGCGGTCCGATCTGTAACGAACCTGGACACTGCAGTTGGCCGATCGCGAAGGCGGCCATCGATCAGACATCAGAACTCGACAGCCGAATCAGATGACTTCAACGGGGATAGCATGCCATCGGACGAGGCACCAGAGGCTGAAATGACGGGCGCTGCGGATATACAATCTGCTGTGGGTATCCAAGACATAACCATGGATGATAATGAGGCGCTCCTGGCAGGAGACGCGCTTGATCTGACCAACCCTACCGCATCCGAGGCCCACCAAGGCGCCGAGGCGTTCAATATCACTCACCGTACAAATCTCGATGGGAGCATCCGAGAGGACATGACACACACTCCGGTTGCACCAGTTGGTCTCTCGCCCAGCCGTCCGAACCTGGTTGCTACGCCGCACCCGCCGGCTCCGATTTCTACCATTCCTCGGTATCTGCTTGACCGACACCTCATACCCCATCCGCAATTGTTGTCCGCAATGCCACGCGAAGAAGACGTGCTCATGTCTCTGCAGCTGTTGGCCTACGTCTCAAAGTATTGCTGCCTCCGTACGTACTTCCAGAAGAGTCATCTCGTGCCAACTCTTGCAATTGGCAAGGATCTTTTGGCCCTAGACACAGACGACGAAGACGAAGCGGGTGAAGAAGCGGCTTCTGCAGGCAACGCAAGCGACATGGAAGACGAGTACTTGCTCGAGGACAACTTCAACTTGTTCCCTCTTGTCGAAAAGTTCACCGTGAGGTACCACAGCACGGACATGCAATACTGGGCGGGGGTGGTGATGCGGAATCTGTGCAGAAAAGACGACACGCGCGGAGGAATTCGACAATGCGCCTACTATCAATGCGGCAAATGGGAAGAGTTCACTCGTCAGTTCGCCAAATGCCGCCGGTGCCGCCGGACAAAATACTGCAGTAAGGAGTGCCAAAAGAGCGCCTGGGCCTTTCATCGCCATTGGTGTGTGGCTGCATCGCAGTGACGACCCTCTCCCCCGGCGCTTCATGGGAGCAGCTGCTGTCTTTCTGTTTCGTCCCCCTCTCAGCAGACGTCGAATACGTGGCTTTTTCTCAGTCTGAACTGAAATCTTCGTTGGAAAATTGCGAGTCATTACATCCATCACAAAGCGTTCCGTTACCGCATAGCATTTCTTCTCGATACCACTGGTTTTCAAGGCGTATTAGGTTTTTAATCATGACGGAATCTGGGCCCTGCCCCGGCATCGGCCCGGTCGCTCGACTTGGTACCTGGGCCATGTTGATGTGGTCGAGGTTCATGGCCGGGGCCCTTCATAAAGCACCAAGGACACACTGTCACTGTCGCACGACCACCCTCACCCGGCATGAGGCAGACATAGTGCAATTTGCGACATATATGCCCACATACTTACTTATTGATGTAAGGGCATCATTAGATGCAGGCAGGGATTCGCTGGGTTATTTGTCAAAACATCATCGCTTTTACTTTGCATCATTTTAGAATACATAGCATTCAATCAACCGCGCAGCTTCGTGCGGCGCAAAGTTAACCGACGAGATCGCCCGGTCATGCACTCGGTGATGGACATCCTGTGTGGGCTCACCTGCTTCCGCGGTCCGTCTCCCGCGCGATTTGCTTAGCAGAAGATATGATGCTACTATGAAGTGACACCGAGTGCCGCCACACAGCCCAGAATATGAATGTGTACCTTCGGAGCATCTTGCAGATTATGACCAGGCTTTGCAGGGACGGGACGATCCTCACCACTGCGTCAAAGTTGCTTACTTATTTACTTTCAGGGAATGGACTGGTGCGATTAAGGAACTCCTATATAGTATACTCACGGGTTGGTGGTGAGGTTAAGGCTGAACTGAATCATTGATGCAAGCAAAAAACAAAAAGGACTGCATTGAGGCGGACGGTCCTTGATGGACAGCGGGAGAAAGCAGCACGTCCGCCCCCGTGACTGAACATGAGAGGCTGCACCTCAGCCCATGGAGCCCCGTTTAAATGTCATTATGTCGAAACTGTTTGACTAGATTATTTGGACGCGGCAGCCTTCCTCCTGCTCTTGCCGGGCCGCGAGGCCTTCCCCTTCATCTTCTTGACGTTAAACCTGGATAGATCGCCGGAGCTGAGGGCATCGCCCGCCTTTGCGTGGCGCTTCTTGCCTCCAAACCCATACTTTTCGTTCTTCTTCTGGCGCTTGGCGTTCGGAGCACGGGTTCCTGACTGCTGTCGACCAGCTCCCGAGCGCTGTGAGTGTTTGGCGATTTCGTTGTCCACGCTCACGTCAAAGATGTCGGCTTCCTTTGTGCCGACGTCGGAACTGTGTTCCTGGCGTTCTGCGGTTGCGAAGACGCGGTTAGCTCAGGTGCCTCGCACAGGGGCGGTGTTAAGGATTCGGGAGGTCACATACTTCTCTTGAGCGTCTTGATCTTGTCCAGCACCTCACGCTTGGCCTTTTGCCGCTCTTGAAGCTTGGAGACCTGCACCTGCTTGCCAAACTTCTTCAAGTCGCGCAGCTTGCGCGCTTCGGCGGCTGCTTTCTTGGCGGACGCTTCTTCAACCAGCTTCGCCTTGATCTTCTCCATGTGGGCATCCTCCTTGACCATTTCGGCAAAGTAGTCCTTGGGGCGCGAGAACGGCACCCCTTCCCGGATCAAGCGCGAGCGACCCTGGCGCACAGCCTCCAGGCACTGGGAGTAGAAGGCGAGTTCTCGTTGCAGGTCATCCGAGACATCGGGTATGGATTCCGAGGTCTGCGCAGACGAGACGATGGACTGGTGAGTGGCAAACGGGACGCTGTTGTCCGTTGGGATCGATATCCTGTCGAGCGCTGCGAGGAGAGCCGACGTGTTGTTGATGGTCAGTCGTGTGTGGGGGACAATGTCTTCTCTCTCCTCGTCTTCGAGATCTTCGAGATCGGAGACGGGAATCTCCTCGTCGTCGCTTTCATCCTGCTCCTCGTCGTCCTCCTCCTCCGGTAGAGTTCTGCTCTGTTCGGACTTTGGTTTTCGTGGCAGTTTTGCTTCCATCTCAATTGATGATTCAGAGGTGTCGCTCTCGTAGATGGCATCGAGGTTCATCTGCGCGCATGATGTTAGCAGGACGGGCATGGTATTCCCAGGTGCGGTTCAGTCTTAACCTTTTCTTGATCATCTGCCGTAGCCCCGGGCGCTTCGTCCACGGCGTCCTCATCCTCGCTTTCGGGCTGCGCCTTGTTCTTCGTCTTGGAAGCCTTCCGCTTGGCTGCTTCCTTTGCCTTCTTTTGCTGCTTCAGTTTCGCAAAGTCGACTCCCTTCTCGGCGGCCAGTGCCAGCTTGAGCTTGCTTCTCGTCACCATCTTGTCTAGCGTCCTTCTGCTGGTGATATATGTTCCAGTGCAGGTTGTTGTTGTGCTTTCGGCTGTCTGTAAGAATAACTATGGCGAACGAGCCGGGCCTACAAGTTTGGGAAAAATCTCGAAATTCTGCCGTCCTAAGCATTTTTTTTCTCCACCGCCTTCGAAAGCGGTGAGAGGACTAGGTACCCAGGCGTTTTAAGGCAGGTACCTACAGGCAATACATTGTACGGAGTGCGAGCAGAACAAAGTGATTACCTCAGCAGAACGGGTAAGGGTCCTTTTAGGCGCAACAGCGTCCCTTGTCCGCAATGGCTGCTGTGGCTGTCATGAGGTGGAAGATGACCGGTAAGTTGCGCGCAGGCTTTGGACTGAATTGATCCTGTGCCATCCCCATGAGCGAGAGAATGAAGACCCAACAAGTGATATTCATCTACGGGATAGCTTCGTATGCTGCATGCAGCTATGACGATATTTGCATAGGTAGTAATACATCGAACATTGCCCGAACTATACACGCCGTAGGGTAGCCGAGCTCTCTCACCAACAGGTATATCGATGACTTCAATTGCGTCTGGTCCCCAATCAATTCGCTTGCCCAGACACATCTTGTTTGGGTATGCCGTGTGCCTCACAAGCAATGAGCACGTCCACATGTTACTTGGGCTCGTTCGGGCCACCAACAATCGAGTCACTTCACCTGGGCGAGGGCTGAGCACACATGTAAAGCAACCTAAGCATGTTGATATCAATCACCACTAATCTTGGCATGCCGAAAGTATTTCATCCCCACCCAAGCAACCACCACCCAGACCCAGGCCATGACGCACGTCAGAGTAATGAGCGCGGGATAGTAACCCACGATTGGTAGAGTAGGGTCGTCTTCCAGCTCGGGCGGTGCATACGGCGTCTTACCTACATCCCACGCCCAGCTCCAGACGTCGAAGCAAGAGCCCATTCCCATGACGAAGACAAACCAAGTGACGGTCAGAACAACCCAGCCCCACCACTCAGTCTCGGAATAGTCCCAGCCCACGGCCGGCTGAGGCAGCGTGGAGGCGGAATAGGAGAGAGGAGATTTGGCCTTTTGTCGGCGTTCAGCGGCGACTCGTCCCGCGTAGTAGGACTCTGACCCGGAGGACAGAGGGAGGCTGGACCGCAAGGCCTGGGAGGCGCGAGTCTCGAGCTGGATCAGGTCTTCCTCGTCTGTCGTGAAGCTGTACATGTCCGCCTGGCCGGGCTCGAAACACGCTGAGGAGGTCGGCGAGCCAATGGGATTGGGCTGGTCAGGATATTCACTTGTCGGGGACGAGACAGGAGAGATGTTGAGCCCAAGAGCGTCATGCACCGTGCTCCCAGAGGCGGACGCCGGACCAAAGCGAGCAGACTCGGAAACGGGAGCGGCCGCGAGGGCGTCGGTGTCAATGGCCAGCTGCCTGCCGTCTCTCCTGTCGCGCTGTGCGCCTCTGCCGAGAAGGGCAACCTTCCGGAGCGATCCCCTGCGCCGCCGCGTCCTCTGTTGCTGCGCGGCGGCTACCAGCGCCCGCACGTGGAGGGTCGAGGCCTCTGCCTCATCTCTGGGCGCCGCGTCCTGGTCGATGGGTGCACTCATGGAGTGAGATGTGTGTGCTGGGCCGGCGTGAGGGGATTCGCCATGGCCATGGCGAGGAGGGACTGGCGATGCCGGAGATGCGCCGCGCCGGCTCTCTCGCGCACTGTTGGGCGGGTTTGCGCACTCCAGGTTGCGGTCCATGGCCAGTGTCGATTAGGGGCTTGCTTTGCGGTCCCCTGCCCTGCCAGTGGGCAATGTCGAGTTGCAAACTGTGTGCAGTTGCAACGGCGTTAAACCCAGTCGGTACTGGTAGATCTGGAAATACCCGATTCCGCAGTACTCATTTGCTCGGCAGGTCTTTTAGCATGGACCCTCCAGGTACGGAGTAAACCTAGCACAGTACAAACAGAGGTACTTGCAAGTTTGACGGCGGGGTTCCTCCTCCAGTCCCCTATTTTTCTTCCCACCAGCCCGCCTTGCCCGCTTGCCCGCCTGAGAACCTTGCGGGAGGCACCAGACAAAGAGACGGGAGAGAGATGGAGTCTCAACAAGGGACCTTAATTGAAGACATGCCCAGATCCCCTTGAAATTTAAAGTACACAGTACCAGTACAGATGATCTGGTCTCCATACTGTGCACACTGCGTGCCTACCTAGGTACTGCGACTACACATGAGGACATTCGCATCTTTCATAAACACTGTACGAAGCCAACACATGTTGAAGTTGGGAACCTTTTGGCAGGCGAGTTAGGTAGTACTACTACTTTAGTTGAGTGCCCCAGGTGTCCTCTTTTACTCCGTGCTGCAGACCGCAAAGCACGCGCGAACTGTTTGGGATTCGCTGCTACGGCCTCACCAAGTGGGCAAAGCCAGAGGCGTGCAGTCGAAACCTCTCGCCTGGATAGGCTGGCCTCGACGCTCCCTCTGGCTGGTGATGCACCCTAGCCTGTGCTCTAGCACGGATACATCCATACCTATCCATGCAAGTGACCGCTTGAGCTCCTAAGCAGCCCACCCCAGGCACTCAGGCACTGTAGGTGGCATTGCCTATTCTAGGAACTGGCACCAATTTAACCCCCCCTGACCCTCCCCCTCGCTGTTGCGGCACTGTGCACTGTGCTCGCGGCCAGAAGCGTGTGTGCTGTCCCTTGCTAGCATCCTGTCGACAGGACAGTCCGGCCTCCATCCAGTCCTGTGTGTTGTCCCCTAATCTTCAAGAGAAGTGGACAGCAACTCTCACCGCCGCATCTCTTGCGAAAGCACTCGTTCCTTTCGCCTTGACCTTGCCTTTTGACCTTCCTTCAACCCCCCTTTGCGTTCCCATCGTTACCACGGACTCGGCGTCGACCTGCTCATGAATGTCTCTCGTTCATCGTCGGCCCGTCTAGTAGTTCTTTTTGTTCAGCCATCTTCTGTCTTACTCCTTCCAGCTCTAGCCCCCCGCCTGACCTAGCTCCTCCATGGCAGCGACCTACGATGTCGGCACGAGAGCGTGGCAGCCTGATGCAGCCGAGGGCTGGGTAGCCTCGGAGCTCATCAGCAAGAATGTCGAGGGCAACAAGACAAACCTGGTCTTTCAGCTCGAAAATGGCGAGGTATGTGTACCTACCCATCTACCTGATCGCACGCCGCATGTCATTGCCCCTCAGAGCTAACTCGCTGTGGCCGCCAATGTCTAGACCAGGACCGTTTCCGTCTCGACGGAGATTCTGCAGAGCGGCGGCTCCGATCCCTCATTGCCGCCGCTCATGAACCCGACGATCCTTGAAGCCAGTGATGACCTCACTAACCTGTCGCATCTTAACGAGCCGGCCGGTATGTCCTTGTCCACGACCCCCCCGTGCGGACCTTTGCTTATAAGATTGGGCGGGCAGTGTTGCAGGCGATTCGATTGCGCTACTTACAAAAGGAAATCTACACCTACAGCGGCATCGTCTTGATTGCGACAAACCCGTTTGCCAGAGTCGACTCTCTCTATGTCCCGGGCATGGTCCAGGTGTACGCCGGGAAGCAGCGCGCAACCCAGGCACCCCATCTGTTCGCCATTGCTGAGGAGGCCTTCATGTATGTTGTTTGATACGGAGGCCATAAGTTGCGAGGCCGTGTGTCTGATGCTGACTGGCCTACTTTAGGGACATGATCCGCGATGGCAAGAACCAGACCGTCGTCGTCTCGGGCGAATCTGGTGCTGGAAAGACGGTCAGCGCCAAGTACATCATGCGTTACTTCGCCACGAGAGAATCTCCCGAAAACCCTGGTGCTCGTACCAAGCGAGGCTCCGAGACCATGAGCGAGACGGAGGAACAGATTCTGGCAACAAACCCGATCATGGAAGCGTTCGGCAACGCCAAAACCACCCGCAACGACAACTCATCGCGTTTCGGTAAATACATCGAAATCATGTTCGACAACGAGAGGAACATCATTGGCGCCAAGATTCGCACCTACCTGCTGGAGCGCTCACGTCTCGTGTTCCAGCCTCTCAAGGAGCGAAATTACCACATCTTCTACCAGCTGGTTGCAGGCGCCTCGGACGAGGAGCGGGAGGCGCTGCACATCCTCCCAATCGAGCAGTTTGAGTACCTGAACCAGGGCGACTGCCCAACCATCGATGGAGTGGATGACAAGGCGGAATTCGACGCCACCAAGAAATCCTTGACCACCATCGGCGTAACTGACGCGCAGCAGGCCGACATCTTCAAGCTGCTGGCCGGTCTCCTCCACCTGGGCAACGTCAAGATCACGGCTTCGCGGAACGACAGCGTTCTTGCGCCGAACGAGCCATCGTTGGAGTTGGCCTGTAGCATTCTGGGTGTCGACGCTGCCGAGTTTGCCAAGTGGATTGTGAAGAAGCAGCTCGTAACTCGAGGCGAGAAGATCACGTCCAACCTGAGTCAGGCCCAAGCCATTGTCGTGCGTGATTCCGTGGCCAAGTTCATTTACTCCAGCTTGTTCGACTGGCTGGTTGAGATTATCAACCACAGTCTCGCGACAGAAGAGGTTCTCAGCCGTGTCACCTCCTTCATCGGCGTGCTGGATATCTACGGTTTCGAGCACTTTGCAAAGAACTCGTTTGAGCAGTTCTGCATCAACTACGCCAATGAGAAGCTTCAGCAGGAGTTCAACCAGCATGTGTTCAAGCTCGAACAAGAAGAGTATCTGCGTGAGCAGATCGACTGGACTTTCATTGACTTCTCCGACAATCAGCCGTGCATCGATCTCATTGAGGGCAAGATGGGCGTTCTTTCTCTCCTGGACGAGGAGTCTCGTCTGCCGATGGGTTCGGATGACCAGTTTGTCACCAAGCTTCACCATAACTTTGCGACCGAGAAGAAGCACCCCTTTTTCAAGAAGCCGAGGTTTGGCAAGTCGGCCTTTACCGTTTGCCACTATGCCGTCGATGTCACCTACGAGTCCGAGGGCTTCATCGAGAAGAACCGAGACACCGTGCCCGACGAGCACATGGCGGTCTTGCGCGCCTCGAGCAACTCGTTCCTCAAGCAGGTTTTGGATGCTGCATTGGCTGTTCGCGAAAAGGACGTTGCGTCGGCTTCCTCGACCGTCAAGCCCGCTGCTGGTAGGAAGATCGGCGTGGCTGTAAACAGGAAACCGACCCTGGGAGGAATCTTCCGATCGTCCCTGATAGAGCTGATGAACACCATCAACAACACGGATGTGCACTACATCAGATGCATCAAGCCCAATGAAGCCAAGGAGGCCTGGAAGTTCGAAGGGCCCATGGTTCTCAGCCAGCTCCGCGCTTGCGGTGTTCTCGAGACTGTTCGCATCTCCACGGCTGGGTACCCGACTCGTTGGACTTATGAGGAGTTTGCTCTGCGGTATTACATGCTTGTCCACTCGAGCCAGCTCACCTCTGAGATTCGGCAAATGGCCGACGCCATCTTGAAGAAGGCTCTGGGCACCAGCACTGGAAAGGGACTGGACAAGTATCAGCTCGGCTTGACCAAGATCTTCTTCCGCGCCGGTATGCTTGCCTTCCTCGAGAACCTGCGCACCAACCGCCTCAACGAATGCGCCATCCTCATCCAAAAGAATCTGCGGGCCAAGTACTATCGCCGCCGCTACCTGGAGGCTCGCGAGTCCATTGTGCAGACGCAGGCAGTGATCCGGGCGTACATTGCCAGGAAACAGGCCTTGGAGCTGAGGACCGTCCGCGCCGCGACAACCATCCAGCGCGTCTGGCGTGGATACAAGCAGCGCAAGGAATTCCTGCGCATCCGCAAGAACCTGATCCTGTTCGAGTCGGTTGCCAAGGGCTACTTGCGCAGGCGAAACATCATGGAGACGAGGGTCGGCAACGCCGCGCTCGTCATCCAGAGAGTATGGAGGTCGCGTATGCAGCTTCGCACCTGGCGGCTGTACCGCAAGAGGGTGACTCTGATCCAGAGCCTATGGCGTGGCAAGTGCGCTCGTCGAGAATACAAGCAAATGCGAGAAGAGGCCCGCGATCTCAAGCAGATTTCTTACAAGTTGGAAAACAAGGTTGTCGAGTTGACCCAGAACCTAGGATCGGTGAAGGAGAAGAACAAGCATTTAATCTCGCAGGTGGAAAGCTACGAGGGCCAGCTCAAGTCGTGGAAGAACCGTCACAATGCGCTCGAGGCGAGAACCAAAGAATTGCAGACGGAGGCCAACCAAGCAGGCATCGCCGTCGCCCGCCTCCAAGCCATGGAAGACGAGATGAAGAAGCTCCAGCAAGCATTCGACGAGTCGACTATGAATATCAAGCGTATGCAGGAAGAAGAACGCGAGCTCAGGGAATCACTTCGCCTAACCAGTTCTGAGCTAGAGTCGACCAAAGAAACCAGCCTGGAGCGCGAGAGGGATAACATGAGCCTTCGACAGGAACTGGAGGCGCTTCGGGATGCGCTGGAGCTTGCGAAGCGCAACGGAACGCTGAATGGCGAAATCACGAATGGTGCCAGCAGCACGCCGGCCGTGGCCAGCGGTCTCATCAACCTCGTCTCATCTAAGAAACCGAAGCGCCGAAGCGCTGGCGCGGAGCCTCGCGAACTGGACCGCCTGAGCGGAACCTACAACCCCAGGCCGGTATCCATGGCCGTCACCAGCACCTCTCATCGCCAGAACCTGTCGGGAGCCACCTTCATCCCCGGGGTCGACAACATTGAGATGGAGCTCGAGAGCCTGCTCGCCGACGAGGACGGCCTCAACGAGGAGGTAACCATGGGCCTGATCCGCAACCTCAAGATACCGTCTCCCAACACAAACCCTCCCCCCTCGGACAAGGAAGTCCTGTTCCCGTCGTATCTCATCAACCTGGTGACCTCGGAGATGTGGAACAACGGCTTCGTCAAGGAGTCGGAGCGCTTCCTTGCCAATGTGATGCAGTCGATTCAGCAGGAGGTGATGCAGCACGACGGCGACGAGGCCATCAACCCCGGCGCCTTCTGGCTGTCCAACGTCCACGAGATGCTCTCCTTTGTCTTCTTGGCGGAGGATTGGTACCAGACACAAAAGACGGACAACTACGAGTACGACCGTCTTCTGGAGATTGTCAAGCATGATCTTGAGAGTCTCGAATTCAACATTTACCACACGTGGATGAAGGTCCTGAAGAAGAAGCTGCAGAAGATGATCATCCCCGCCATCATAGAGTCGCAGTCGCTGCCGGGCTTCATCACGAACGAAAGCAACCGCTTCCTCGGCAAGCTCCTCCAGTCAAATTCCGCGCCGGCGTACAGCATGGACAACCTTCTCAGTCTGCTGAATAGTGTTTTCCGGGCCATGAAGGCATACTACTTGGAGGATTCCATCATTACGCAGACCATCACGGAGCTGCTGCACCTCGTTGGCGTGACCGCCTTCAACGACTTGCTCATGCGCCGCAACTTCTTGTCGTGGAAAAGAGGGCTTCAGATCAACTACAACATCACTCGCATTGAGGAGTGGTGCAAGAGCCATGACATGCCAGAAGGCACACTGCAGCTCGAGCATTTGATGGTATGAGGAAACCCCGTTCTTGAGAAGCAGTGTTTGAAGTATCAGAGATGCTAACCCCGCTGAACCCTTTTTAGCAAGCAACCAAACTGCTTCAGCTCAAGAAGGCGACGTTGAACGATATCGAAATCATTCAAGACATTTGCTGGATGTAAGGCTTCTCTAGTCAACCCGCCTCTCGGCTCGTACTTTACGCTGACGGCAATTCTAGGCTCTCGCCCAATCAGATTCAGAAGCTCTTGAATCAATACCTTGTCGCCGACTATGAGCAGCCCATCAACGGAGAGATCATGAAGGCCGTTGCCTCTCGGGTGACCGAGAAGAGCGATGTCTTGCTTTTGCAGGCGGTTGATATGGAAGATAGCGGTCCATATGAAATCGCAGAGCCCCGTGTCATTACAGCGCTGGAGACATATACCCCATCATGTGAGTCCACACCGCGGCAGATGTACGCAAAGACAATAACGGCGGCTAACGACGCATGCGCTCATGTCTAGGGCTACAAACACCTCGTCTCAAGCGGCTAGCGGAGATTGTCTCAGCGCAGGCTATCGCGCAGCAGGAGAAGCTTGAGGCTGGCGAGGTTGATGGCTTTGACGGTCATCAGCAACTGGCCGAAGTCGAAGAGTCATCCGAGACGGAGCAGTGAGCGGCGACCCTGAAAGGGCTGTCTGTAGAGAGGTGATGCATCACGTTAGAAGGGGGGGCTGTCAAGGCGTCTGATCTGCGCATTGGGGGAGCTGCTAGCGACTGTTGATAAAGGGCAAAAAGAGGTTTCTGTCGTGTGCTGCAGCACGAACAACATATACTTGGGGGCATTTTTTTATGTATAGAGCGGAGCGGATTTAGTTCTCCCTATTTAGGCAATTGCGCGGTGTCCGCTGGTATCAAATGAAATAATTATGAAGACGAGGGAGTGAGCGTTTTCAGTAGCAAAGGGGGCAAAAGATAAAGAGGCGGTTGAAGGAAGAATGAGGTTGAATATTGTTTTCGTGTAAAAGAAGTTTGATATACTAGAACAAGGTGCGCGAAGAGGGTGGAGTTGGCCGCCGTGCTTTTTTTGTCTGCTTTGGTTAGGCTTTTTTTTTCTCATAGTTGCGAAGCTATATCATTCCATCCCAATTTTCTCAACCCATAATATCCTCCCGCTTCTTCAAATCCAGAAAAAATCAAGAGAAAAATCTCTGCAGTCACATACAATGCGCTCAGCACCAAACATCATCATCACCGGCACCCCCGGCGTCGGCAAGACAACGCACAGCGAGATCCTGGCCGAGAGGACGGGCCTGCGCCATCTCTCGGTCAACCAAGTGGTCAAGGACAAGGAGTGCCACGAGGGCTGGAGTGACGAGTATCAGAGCTGGATTGTGGATGAGGACAAGGTAGGGATCCAAATTCCAAGAAGAAGAAGACCAAAAGAGAGCCATAAAGAGAGAAGGAGACAGAGAGAGAGGGAGAGCGGGAAAAGGAAAATCACGGGCTAATCTCAGCTTGCAAATATAGCTTTTGGATGTCATTGAAGACGATGTCAAAGCAGGGGGCTACATAATCGACTGGCACGCCTGCGACCTGTTCCCGCGCAGCTGGATCGATCTCGTGGTGGTGCTGCGAGCGGATTCCAAGACGCTGTACGACCGTCTTGAAGCAAGGTAAATATTATCAAGAATCTCAACTCTCTTTCACTCACTCTCACCACTAAGTTGTCTTTTTCACTCTTCCTAATCACCCAGGACAAAGTCATCTATATAAAAGTTCAGCGCTGACAAGATCTGTGTGATGATTGCCTTCTTGACAACAGAAATTATGCAGAAGCCAAGCTCCAGGAAAACCTGGATTCTGAAATCATGGAGGTGCTGCTGCAGGAGGCGCGCGAGGCATTCGACGAGGAGATCGTGGTTGAGCTCACGAGCAACGACTCGGAAGAGATGGAGTCCAACATTGACCGCATAGAGGCCTGGATCAAGCAGTGGAAGACGGACCATGCCGACTGAAAGCGCGATTCTTGACCTCTTCAAACACACACGATTATTCATGATCTCTATTACTATATCCTCATCACCCCGATACGAATCCCCAAAAGCTCCAAGCCTCCCATCTACTTGAGCCACCATGGGCGAGAAAACCGGACGTCAAGTATGCAAGTATGGGCCTATCCAATGGGTGCTTTTCGCGGGTGCTTGCGCGGAAGATGCCGTGGCGACCTCTTCATCGCCAACGTCTTCGCAGAGATGGCCTCGTGCTGGTCGAGACGCAACCTTATCTAGTCTATCATGCCATGTCTCCAATATAAATCAGACGCATGTCCAATGCGCCATGCGAATCCCGCACTCACGGGACTATCTCAATACGCGCCCGCCTTCCTCAGTTCTTCCTGTATCACCTTGTATTGCTTCCGTGTCTTTGCGTGGCCGGTGATCCACTTGATGACCACGCCCAAGAACCTTGCAAGTGGCAGTGCGAGCATCTTCTCGTATACCCAGGCCACGGCCAAGAACACCAAACCCAACAGGACCAGGAACCAGCTGTAGCTCCGGCTCATGCTGCTCAACTGCATCAAGTCAAACAGCCAACGCGGTGGGCCTGCAATCATATACACAGTTGCTGCTAGACTCAAGACGATGGTTGTGATGAACGGCCCTGCAATGATGGTTAGCTTGATGAAACCCATCTCAGATTGTAATATTGGACTCACAGTTCTCCCACAGAGGATGCCTAAAAGGTGGCCCTGCGTTGAGGATGACCCCGGAGAAGATGTATTCAAAGCATGAAACGAGGAACAGCGCGGTGTTTTCCGAGCTTTTGATGCTGGTCTCGCCATGCTTAAGTTCCGGTGGTTCGTACCAAGGCTGCTCTCGAACAGTGACATAAGCTATGGCTTGGATCGCGATGCTGATGCCCATCAATCCGAGAAGAGGCACAAGGACTTTGCGCGAGACGAGGTCCGCAGTCGGTCGCTTCCGACAGAGCTTTTCCGCAGGTCCGGCCCAGCCCATGAAGACGGCAATCGGAAGGATGAGGAGGAGGTCGATGAACAGAAACTGGAAGTCTCCCAGGTTCGAGCCCTTGGAGTAGAGAAAGCTGACGGAGGTGAACTGTATCGCCGAGTAAAGACTCATGTACTTGAAACAGCTGAAGCTTGTCACAAGAGCTGCCCGTCCCTCCCTGCCGGCCTATCAGAAAGGGGACAACCAACAAGAGCAAAGGGGCCTCCAAACTTACCTGATGACTTCTAGGACACACCGTATATCAAAGACTTGTGAGGTAAATGGCGCCGCTACCGAGGCCTCGGCTTGCGATAACGAGATGCCCACATCCGCAGCCTTGAGAGCGCCGCAGTCATTCGCGCCGTCGCCGCAAAAGCCGCAGGAATAGTCGATGCTTTGCAGTTTCTCAACCAGCTCGTGCTTTTCATCTGGTGACATCCTGGCGAACACTTTTCCTTTCACGAGCATCTTTGGAAGCTGTTAGGCATCATCCCGGAGCGACACGAAAAAGAGGGTCGACGTACCTTGGAAACAATGTCCGCTGGAGCATAGTCGATTATCCATCGGAATGCCTCGCCGCTTACAGCCAGAGAATAGTTGTGCATGCTGGAAATGTCGTAGGGAAGGGAAATGTCACCTTCTGGCGGCGCTGGGAGCGGCTGCTCATAATTAGCCCAAGTGCTCAAGTAGCCAGCCAATGTTTCATGGTCGGAACTTACAGTCAGACTTGTCTTGTCGAGGCAATATATGCTATTGTCGATGCTCTCCCACTGCAGCTCTGCTGTGGGATCCCGAGAGTCGCCTATCTGGCATTAGCATTGAGTTCTGGATAAGAAAGGGATTATGCTCGCTGACCATGAAGAAACCGAGGCACAAAACAGTGCGCATGGCGGTCGAGAAGGCCGCATTCTCTGGCAACGCTGACTGCCGTGAGGATGTTGTCGCCTGTTACCATCACAGTGGCAATGTTGGAGTCTTTGAGCTCCTTCAACACTTCGGCTGTGCTGGGCTTCAGCTTGTTCTCGAAAATGATGAAGCCGATGAAATCAAGATCCCGCTCAACCTCGGAACGCGTCATCTTCTGCGCCTTTACCCAGCTGAGTCGGTTGATATGTCGTGTAGCACATCCGATGACGCGGTAGCCTCCGTGAGTGTAATATGAGAGCAGCTCATCGTAGTCCTTTGGAACTAGGAAGTGTCAATTCAGGTGATGTATCAACATGAGGAGTCGCAACTCACTGCTTTCGGGTCGGCATATGTCTCGCATGGCTTCTGGCGCGCCTTTGACGAAGATGTCGCCGTCTTTTCTTCCAAAGTGCCTCACAATGACGCTGGATCTTCGCAGCTGCGAGACAAACTCAAACGATTTGAGAACGCCCAGTTGGATGGAATTCTGAAAAGATTTGGTCAGTTTGCAGTACTCGCAAGATAACCATCATAAGCTACTGACATCAGGTGGGGAGGCAATTGAAGGCGAGAGACCCCCGTACTCCTCGTCCTCGCCTTCCATAATATTGTGCTTGCCCTCTTCGAAGGACCAGCCCGTGAACTCGAACATCTTGAGGTCCAGCGGATCACCCACAAGCTCGCCATCAACAGAGCGAAGGGAGTGGCATGTTGCCATGGCATGAAGAGCAGCTTGCAAGATGGCCTGAGAGGACCGGCTCGTCTCTCGTTGCTCGAATAGCCGGGGCTCTGAGATGACATCGCTGAACTTTTGATCGTCCACCGAAACAACTCGAACGCCAAGAACATCCAGGCCGTCTTCTGTGAGCGTGCCTGTCTTGTCGAAGCACATGATATCCAGCTTTCCGCCAACATTCACCCTCTGCGGACTGATGCAGAAGATTTTGGCCTTTTTCAAGCGGGCGAGGGCAAAATTGGTGCCAATGGTCAAGGTTGCAGGCAAAGCCGGCGGCACAACGATGGTTATGAGGTCGAGGGCACGGACGATGATCAAATGCCACTCAAGCTGCAACCGGATGAAGTTGACGAAAGAGGCGATGAAGCCAAGCAGGGCAACAACGGCCATGACACTAATGTATCTGAACGAGTCCCGGTAAAACTTGAAGCCCGAGGGTTTGGGAAACAGCATGGATCGCACGAGGGCGCCTTTGGTGGTGCTGAACCCAGTCCGGACAACGAGCGCCAGAGCAACCGCATCACCCCCGGCATCTTCCTGGGGGCGCCTCGCCCGAACGATTTTTGTGCCGCAGAAGAGGAAGTGTCGCGCGACTTCGGCAGAAATGGTCGATGCGCTCAGGTCGAGCTGTGCCAAGGTGTTGTCGGTCGCTGGAGCCTTTGAAACGGGAACAGATTCGCCTTTACCTAGATTAGCTGCAATACCAACAATGTGACAAAGCTGTATGAGCATACCTGTGAGCATGCTCTCATTGACAATGCAGTCCCCTGAAAGCAACAAGCTGTCACTGGGAAGCTGGGTCAGGTTAGGGTCGCTGAGCTCGTAGACATCGCCAGGAATAAGATCGGCGGACGAGATATAAGACCCTATGCGCTCGTCAGTAGCCGTCCTCAATCAAGCTGGCAGAGTAATTACTCACAAAACCCGTTCCGCAGCACTCGGACGTCACATTCGAATCGGGAGATTTCGCGCAGTCGTTTCATTGTCTACAAAGGTCAGATACGCACATGAATTTGTGTCGGCCAGAGAGCCAGTACTTACCGCTCGGGTTTCGAAAAGCGTCGTCGTGATGCTTCCGACAGACATGGCGAAGATGCAGATAGCGTAGTAGTAGTATGAATCCAGCGACCAGAGAATGATACTAGCAATCTGGAATATGTAGAAGGGATGCAACACCTGGATGGATTGTTAGCCAGCTACAACCATCGGAAACTGCAAGTGACAAATTTAATGCGTTTCTATATGTGCTTATAGTGTGCAATTGATGGAATCCAGCATTTACCTCGTCAACGAGCAGCTGACCCATAGACTTCTGCTCTATGTCGATAAGGTTGTTTCCAAAGAGGATTTCGCGAATCGATTTCTCATCGCTGTCGAGACCAGCGCGCACGGCTTTCATATCAGTCCAGCTCGGATCTTTCCAGCCGCTGAACAGAACGAATTTGTCCTTGAGAGGGTGATAGCAGAATCGAACGTAGCGATAATTGAGCGATCGAAGGTCGTCGACGACGGGGTCATTCTCGTCATCCAGACCATAAGACAGAGGCTTTTCGGGAAGCCCAAACATTGACGAAAGGGGCTGGCCATAGTCTTGGACTCGCACTTGTGAGATTTCCATCTCGCCCCATTGGTTTTCTATAACCACCCAGCTGCAATCCCTCAGGGGGCAGGTCTGTCCCAGGAGAGAGATGTATAGCCTCGGGAGCCATCTGAAGACCAGATATGCAATACCTCCGGTTAGAATACAGAGAATCAGATAGGCGACGTAGCCTGCGGTTCTCGTGCGGAATCCAGCAATTGCAATCGTCAAGTCTTCATTCTCCACGTAAACCTTTTGACTGGTGCGACCGAAGGGATGTGAGCTGGTAGTCGTGACATTGCTATCTCTGCGAAGAAGATGGTCGTGCACAGAGCTGCGCGATAGCGTCGAGGAGCATCGATGGAGCACATAGTCGTGGTTATAGGCCAGACTGTCATCGTCGGCTGAGTGGTCTTCGTCGTCATCGATCACCGCTCCGGCGAAGTCGTGCATATCTGCTGGCTGAGATTAGTACACCACGAGGAATTCCAAACATGCCCCGTTTCGCCAGCATGTTCGTACCTCTGTCGATACTCGGCTCATCGTCGTCGTAATAAAGAAAGCTGGTTGTGGAATCAGCTCGAGACCGGCGATGTGAAAATGCCGAGACACTGCTCGGAAGGCTTTCGGCCATGGGGCCGGAGAAAAGCTGAAAGGCAATTGTTAGCCAGTTGTCATGGCAGCTAGAACGTGGTCCATCTATTCTTGCACTCACCTCGTCGTGAGCCATTTCGACATCGCCAAAGAAACTACTCTGATTGCTGTCGGGGCGCAAGTACGGAGGACGCGGACGAGCAGGGACAGCAGCTGGCTCCCCGTTCGGAGCTGCTGATGCGGTATCACGGTGTTCCATGGCGACGGCTTCTTCGAGGCTACCTAGGGTTCATGACGGGTATTTATATGGACGGGGGAAAAGATTGGCTTCGAAGGATGGCGCAGAAGGTAACCTGATCCAGCTCTCTCGTCTAGATCATAGTTTGAGGCTTCTGATGTTGCTAGTGGAAAGCTCCCAGGAAGCGAGCAGGTCGCGTGTCACCCAACTCAGTGCGTACCCCTTTGCCCGGCGGTCGCGCAGTGTAAAATGGCCCAGCCGTGTGTAGTTGGTGAGATTGATGTCATCCGTGGATCGCAGATTGAAGCAATCGCGATAACAGGCGCGATACGGACTAAGACAGTCCCTTGATAAGGTAAGCCGCGGCAGGGAAAAGCTAGGCAGATTTAGCACCCCGATAGTGACATAACCCTGGAAGATGGATGGCTTGCTTAGACCGATGAGAGTGCATCATCCCAACAATTTCAGATTGAGCCTGCTTGGAGCGCATACGTGAATTCATCAAGCTGATCTAGTCTTTTCGAGAAATGCGACATTTGGCTCTTCCAGCTTTGAAAGTTCGCCATCAATTTTTTGCATTATTAGCACTGTAAAAGTTAATATCAATGAGCTTACCTACCTTACCTTATGATGCCAGAGAATTCTGGCTGAGTCATACCTGCTGCCTACCTTAGGTCCCAGTATGTAGAAACTTTATGGAGAAGAGTTTACTACCGGAATAATACTAGCGCGGCTTGCCGATAAGCGTTATCGATGCAACGATGACTGCAACAGCGCCGAGTACGTACCGCCCTTTCGCCCATTCCGCCCTGCACACGGAAGGGCTTCGCGCCCATTTGACGCGCCTCAGGCCAGGCCTTGCTCCCGCTAGCTAAATTTTCTCGAACCTGAGGCCCCACCACGTCTATTAGCCACCGCCAACGCCTCCTCGTCCAAAACTTTCTGCTTTCACATTTGCACAATCCCCAACAGCCTCAATCTCCCTTCCTTCCCCGTTGTCTGCTTTTCCGTCTGCCCAGCAAACACCATGGCTGAGCCTATTCGAAACAAGCGATCGGACGTGTCCACTGCGCCGTGAGTGACTGATGATGGCCTCTTATTTTCTTCAGCCACAGTTGACGATGCTAACTACCCCGCCTTCCAGCACACCGCAGAACACGCCGGCTACCAACGCTCCCATATCCTCCCGCGCCCAGCAGCCCGGCGTGGCCAGCATCAAAGAAGGTAAATGCGTTCCCGGTGACAGACTCATTTCAACGGCTCTCTCTAACGCGGCGATTTCTGCCTGTACAGATGACATGGAACGAGCGGCTGCCGCCTCTCTCCTGGCGCAAAACCCAAAGCTCGTGCAGATGATCCAAGGGCGGCTCGGGTCTCTCATTGGACAGTCTTCTGGATACATCGAGTCCCTCCCCGCCCCCGTCCGCCGTCGTGTCTCGGGCCTGCGAGCAATCCAGAAGGACCACGCCAAGCTCGAGGCCGAGTTCCAGGAAGAGGTGCTCCAGCTTGAGAAGAAGTACTTCGCCAAATTCACTCCCCTTTACGAGAAGCGAGCTGCCATCGTCAATGGCAAGGTTGAGCCCACAGAGGAGGAAGTCAAGCGAGGAGACGAGGAGGAGGATGAATCAAACCGGGAGCAGGCCGAGCCCGCTGGTGAGGCCTCGCAGCCCACTGATGACGTGTCTGAGAACGTCAAGGGCATTCCTGAGTTCTGGCTATCTGCCATGAAGAACCAGGTGACGCTTGCGGAGATGATTACCGACCGGGATGAGGCTGCCCTCAAGCACCTCGTCGACATTCGAATGGAGTACCTTGACAAGCCCGGCTTCCGCCTCATCTTCGAGTTTGAAGAGAACGAGTTCTTCTCCGACAAGATCATCACCAAGACATACTACTACCAGAACGAGAGCGGCTACGGCGGCGACTTCATCTACGACCATGCCGAGGGCCACAAGATCGACTGGTACCCCGGCAAGGACTTGACTGTCCGCATCGAAGCCAAGAAGCAGCGAAACAAGAGTGAGTTGGCCATTTGCTGAACGATAATGCCTGCTTCATTCCGACGCTAACAAATATGCCACAGACACCAAGCAGACCCGAATTGTCAAGAAGTCGGTGCCGACGGAATCCTTCTTCAACTTCTTCTCCCCTCCCAAGCCCCCTACCGATGATGATGATGGCGACGACGATGTTGCCTCCGACATTGAGGAGCGCCTGGAGCTGGACTACCAGCTTGGTGAGGACATCAAGGAGAAGCTGATTCCTCGTGCCGTTGATTGGTTCACCGGCGAGGCTCTTGCCTATGAGGAGTTCGATGAGGATGACATGGAGGGCGGTGACTTCGAGGATGATGAGGATGACGAGGACGACATGAGCGAGGACCACGACGATGACGAGGAGTCCGACGAAGATGTGAGTTTCCTTTCCCTTGATTCTAATCAAAGAGGCGGGACTAACGGGCGACTGCTGCAGGATGATTCCGGAAAGCCCAAGCAGGAGGCTGCCGAGTGCAAACAGAGCTAAGCGACACAACCTGCCAACGTCTAGAGGCCGGGGTCTTTCTATGTCTTAGAGGAAAGGAAATCGAGGGAAAAGATGCTCAAGTGGACAAGGGATTTTTGAGAGGATTGGCGTAATCTGAGTTTAATGACATCGATACATGTCTTTTTTTCTTTCTTTCTTTTTTTGTTATTTGTTTCATTGGTGATTGTCTCCAAAAAAAAAGAATGTTCATCTTGTCTTTCGTGTACTCGGAGGCTATCATCTCCATAATAGTAACAGACACAAGGGCAACAGTTGTTTTTTTGACTTTCTTTGCTTTTCTAAATAGCTTAATTTGGAATGGTTAGCTTTATGATTGAAACACGCACCGTCTTGAAGTAATGAGCGCGATGAAGGCTGTGGTATTTGGTTCCGGTGGTGTTCTACATTCCTTCTTGATCTAACGTGTATGTAGGTATGTCCCATTGGTGTAGTAGTAGTACTTGTATTTGACCTTGTAGCTCACATCCCGCCTTTTACTTTTCCTTTCCATGCTTCGAGAACAACGGCACCTAGTTTGCCTCCTTTTTCCGCTGGGGGAGCGCCTTCTGCGCCGGAGTCTCTTTCGGCAACTCCTTGGCGAAAGGAATGAATTCTGGGGCACCAGGCAGGTACTTTCTCAGGACCTCTGGTACGCGCAGACCCTACAATGGTGTCAGAAATAACATTCTCGGCCTGGATTCGAAAATACATGAGAGGGGTGGGGGGGAGCGACTTACATCTTCTGTTTGGTAGTTCTCGAGGACACAGCACAGCGTTCGCGTGGTGGCGCACAGCGTCGAGTTCAAGCAGTGGACGTACTTCTTCTTGATGTCGGTCTGCGTCTTGGTTCCGCAGCGGATCTCGAGGGCACGGGACTGGTAGTCGGTGCAGTTGGAGCATGAGACAAGCTCCTTGTATTCTCCCTGGAAGGGGAACCAGGCCTCCAGGTCGAGCTTCTTGGAAGCGGCGTCGTTGAGGGCGCCCGAGACGATGGCGACGACCTGATAGGGCAGGCCGAGAGACTGGTAGAATTCTTCTGAAACGGCAATCATGTCCTCAAATGCTTCCCAGGACTTTTCCGGATCGGTGAGGAGGAACTGCTCGATCTAGGGGAGGTGTCAGCTATCGAGCAGCTACCGTGTACCAAGGCGCGCGCATGATTACCTTCTCGAACTGATGAACACGGTAGATGCCCCAGGCATCTCGGCCGTGGGATCCAGCCTCTCGTCGGTAGCACGTGCTGTAGCCAGCATATCTGCAGTATATAGTCAGCGACGCAAGATCTTCCGCCAGCTATGGCAGCCCGGGCTTACTTGATGGGGAGCTCCTTTGGCTGCAGCCACTCATCGGCGTGGAAGGCAGAAATGGGCTGCTCGGACGTGGCAATGAGGTACTTGTCGTTCTTGGAGTCCCCATCCACGACCTTGTACAGCTGCTCGTCAAAGTCGTCCAACTGGGCCGTCTTGGCCATGTAGTCCTTGAGCATGAACTGAGGGGCCTGCAGAGCGGTGTATCCCCGCTGGGAGAGGAACTCGAGGCCGTAGTTGACGAGCGCCTGGTTGAGGAAGACACCCCACTGGCGGAGGAAGTATCCACGGTGACCAACAACCTTGACACCACGGTCGGGGTCGTATCCGTCCAGGCGAAGGAGAACCTCGTGATGGGAGAGGACGGGCCGCTTCTCGACGGTAACACCCTCGGGGGCCCAGGTTCGCTGGACTGCGTTGTTGTCCTGGCAGTATTGCGTTAGGAGGATTGTCATCTGTAAGAATGGTGCCGGGAGAGTCATACCTCGTTGTTGCTCACGGGCACCGAGTCATGGACGAGGTTGCCGACGGACCTGACCTTGACCTTGAGCAGCGCATCCTTCTCGGCCGCCGACTCGATCAAAGCCTTCTTCTGCTTCTCGAGCTCGATTTTCTCCTTGAGGAGGTCGTCCGCATTTTCCTTGGCCTTTGCATTGGGCTATCAGCAAAAAAATGTTCATCGGCGTCGTGACAAGATCTGCCAGTACCTTCTTCTTTGTCGCAATCTGCTTCTGGACTTCGTTGATCTTTGTGTTCATCTGGGTTGCGCTGTACTGGGCTGTGAAGAATTCCATGTCAGCAAACAAGAAGAGCCTCGAGACTGGAGCAAAGCAAAGATCCTACTTCGGCGGTGGTCATCCCACAACGCAATGATCTCGTCGACGATTTCGACATTGGCGAAGCGTCGGCGCTGCGACTCGCGAATCTGTTCAGGGTTTCCACCCCGCTCGGTGATGAAGTCGTTGACGTCGAGCATGGTGGGCGATGTCGAGAATCTCCTTGGTCAGGCCGCTATTTGCACCTTGCGAGGTGAGTGTGTCGATGTGCGAAGAAGAGGAGTATGGAGATCCAGACTCAAGAGATGCTAGATAGATCAAGATGTGACTATAAATTCGACGAACTGCCTATCGAGTCACAAACAAAAATGGAGGGGTGCGCAAGGTGGGGTTCTGAATCTTTTGCGCGACCCTGGCCTTGGGACGGAGTGCTCGTACTACAGATGGCGGAGGCTTACAGGGGGTTGTTCCACTGTATCTGGCACGTCGTTTTCAGTATCAGCAGTGCTGCCACGATACCTTATGTCTTTTACCTTGAGAACACAGTTGTGAACCTGCTGGCCAATCCTGATCAAACAATCGTCTACCTATCTCCTATCTTGTTCATGTCACGTATGTCATCAGAGAACTTCATGTCTACTCTCAAGCCCTTTCAACTTTTCAGTTCCACTTGCCTACCTAGGTATGTTGACTACTAACCATGGTAGTTTCGATACCTCAGGTGAGGCAAGGAACAGCTACAGTTGACAACACCACATACTACTACCTCTCTGGAATTGTTTCGTGTCTTTACATAGAATATCCTGTGGTCTGATGATCGATAAAGGCATCTAACCGACCTCATATCAGATTTTTTTCTCCTTGGGTCAGTACCGGTTCACACGTACATTTACATACAAGCCGGACAACAATCCAAGTAAAGCCTGCGCGCAGGCGATTTTGCTGAGGCCACCGCAAACAGGCTAAGATAAGATACGGGACCCTCGCTTGGCAAGGGTCTCTCTCTCTAGAACTGTCATATACCTCGTCTGATTGGACGCCGCTGCTATAAGCGTCTGCAAGTCTGCATTGACATTGTCAACTGCCGCCCTCGCGGATGCGCCGACTTGCATCGCGGCTCCTTCGATTGACGGATTGCTCCAGCAACATGTGAGAAGAGGTGACCACCTCGACGCGGCTTCTGGTGAATTGCTACATCACGCTCAACAGCAAGACATCATCGGCCATGGATTCCCAGCGGCAGCCCGTCGAGGCTCAGCGCAAGAAGATCGCCACGTACGGGAAGCTGGCTTCTCGCGGGCCGCGCGCCCATGCGACATCGCTTTCGCAGACCTCGTCCAAGGAGGCGGCGCCCTTGCCGGCTGTTCGACAGAGGAGCGCTCGCGTGTCTCCGCCGCAGGCTGGCGACTCTTCGCGACCACAGAAGGCGCTCCAGAATGCCGCGACCACCGACCGGGAGGCAGTTCGCAAACAGCGGGAGCGCGAAGGAGAGACGACTCGGAAACGGAGTCACCGATCAGCTTTTGGTAGGGAATGCACCCTTCAATCCACTCATGACATGGAAACTGACATGGTGCCCGCTTGGATAGATGCCAAGGACTCAAAGCCGAATTCTGTCGAAGATGGAATCGCCAACTCTCACGAGACAGCCTCACCAGCGACGCCACGGACATCATCAACCTCAATGAACACGAGCGTCGCTACACCAGAGAAAGAGGTGGAAATAGACGGTTCACCCGCGGATAAGCGTGTAGAGACGCCGCCGACGCGTCGACGCCGCTTGATCGATGCGCTGGTAGCTGAAGAGACCGGCAACTCAAGTTCTGACCCAGGCCCGAGCGTCAGCAAGATCGACCTGGTCAGCAAGACTGATCGCCCGCCTGTTCGAGACGACCGTCCCAGCATTCGCAAAGAAGCGCATCTGCGCCGGACCGGCTCCGATACCAGCGTCCTGGAAAGGAGGAAGATCAAAGTCACGTATAGCCAATCTCGAAGTTTTCTACAGAGCTCTCAAGAGTCCAACACAGCGGAAGCCGCCGACTACCCTGACCTCTTGGCCGACATTGACAGTCCACCAATGCGGCCACCGTCTCCAGTAGTGGACGAATACGACGACTTTGACGATGGATTGAAATCCAAGGTTGCCATCAGGAGTGTGCACGAACTGCGACGAGCTGGTGCCAATCATCGATCGTCGGATGAGGTGGACGATCTCCTGTCCAGAGTCGGGACGCCCGGGTCTCTGGCGTCCACCATGCGTAGGAATGGTCTCTGCGAGTTGGCCGACAAGCTGCAGAAGAAGGAGTTTATGAACCAATTCCGGGATCACGCATCTCGAGACAATATAGCCAAGGGCATCTCGAACGAGAAGGACACCATCAGCGGATTCCTCCTTGCTGCCATCTTGGTTATTTTTCTGTCGTCGAATCCTGCACCACACTTGCTTCACCAGTTGGCGGAGAACCGAGTGGGCTTGCTGCTGAATAGCCTCCTCGAGATACAGGAGGATATCACTGCTATCGCGGCGCAGAGATCCGCCAACATGTCAAAGGCCTCTAGGAGCACACTGGCCAGCGTCAAGAGCAGACTGCTGGGCATGGATCTGTGGCATGACCACAAACTGCAGCATCTCTCCCCGCGCACCATCTCGCTACAGCTGCTCTATATGCTGATTGGGATGCTGGATCCGCTTGACGTCCACAATGTGTTGGACGATGCCGCTCCTGCTATCTCGAAGTTGAGATCTCATTTTGCAAACAATGATGCTCGGGATGACATCGACTATGCTTTAATAGTGTATATCCTCGAGGCGCAGTCCAACTCCACGGGAGCAGCGGAGGAATTGACGACAAGGATACAACAAGAGATGTCCGACATCGCCGCCTTTCTCCAACGCGCTCTCGACTGTTGGCCAAAGGGCCACCCCAACATACTAGACGCCACGTTGCTGAAGATAGCCATCAACACAACCAACAATGAAGCAAGGGCAGCCGCTCTCCAGAACAGTCAACTGCTGTCAGGCCTGGCCCGTTGCATTACGTCTGGCTTCTCCGCTGTTCAAACAGCCATGCAGAAGTCAGCATTCGAGAGCGGCATATACGACGAGCTTTTGCTGATACTGGGAATCGCAATCAACGTCTTGGAACATTGTTCGGATGCCCGATCATCCCTTTATGCGGATGAAATTGACAAACTTGTTGCGACATGGGCCGAAAGCGGGCAATCACTCGAAAATGTATGTCTAACCACAACTTCACTACTACCACAACCCAAGCACACATTCGCTGACACCTGGCAGGAGGACTCCGTTGAGGCGTCGAAACTGGGCATAGCATACAGCTACCTGGCTATAATCCTTGGATATGTCTATCTGGGCCACGCTGAGCTGCCGCTTCCGAGCGGCTTGCTGCCGGCCATACAGCACTTTATCGCCATTAACAAGACTCTTAACAACAAAACGGCTGAGCTGGAACATCTTGTATATAGTCTGAGGAGGTTACGATAGCAGCATGTAGATGCCATGTATGAAGACGCCGGGCTTACTCGAAAGCAGTATTCCGCATATTACTACCTTCCTTGGTACTCTCGCTCGCAAGACTCAGGTATATATCAGGCACCTACCTACCTTAGGTATGCGCTGCAGTGGATAAGGTCGAGGTGCCTGCAGCGTCATCGACATCTCAGATCACGGTATCCAGATGCTGTGATTTCTACTGTATGATGAAAGCATCGCGTTTCCGCTTCGTTGGATGACAGAGAAAGAAGATGCTCTTTCAAGTGAACCTGACTCATCGCATAGGATAAAACAGGTTGACCACAAGCAACTGGCGTCCAAGATCTCAGATCCATCTCACTTCAATTTCACCATCCCACGCCATAACCTGCGCAGAGTAAGAAATGCTACAGTGCGAGCCCCTACCCACCATGAATCATGGTTACGGTATTCCAATCCACTGACCTGCTAATAACTGACCCAGACAACACGAACCATTGATGCTGTGGCCACCTGCAGCCCTCTCTCCACTGCTATTAATACCTAAAACATCACTATCCCATGTGATAGACTAGACCCCCAACAGCCGCCCCCCCCAGCTTTCGCTCTCATCCATCCCACCTGTGCGCCTGGACATTCATTCCAAGAGGCACAGGTAAGTTCCGAAAACAACATCATCGTCGCCTCGCATCTCTCAGCCTCATCTCTTGTTTTTTTGTCATTCCTCTTACCTCTTCACAAGGGACCCTTTCTCACTTTTCTCTCCTCTCCCACTCTTTCATTCTCTTCTCCGCAACCCAACAACAAGCCTCGTCTTCGACTCCCGCAATGCCTTCCCTCAAGCAGAGAAAAGTCGCCATCGTCGGCAGTCGATCCGTCGGTATGTATTTCCATCGCTGCCTCTCAAAACAGTCCTTATCCGTCCCTTCTCGTTTCCCCCCCAGCGCGCGCATGGTTTCCCGCTCGCCTGAAGCTCTTCAAAAACAAACCCCCCCATACCTCATGATGACGATCGAAGCAATACCAAATCCTCCTCCGCTAACGGCGCTCTCCCTCAGGCAAATCATCCCTCGCCGTGCAGTTCGTCGACGGCCACTTCGTCGACAGCTACTACCCCACGATCGAGAACACGTTCAGCAAGACAATCCAGTATAAGGGCCAGGATTATGCGACCGAAATCGTCGACACGGCCGGACAGGTAAGCAGAGGTCGCGTGGTAGTAGTGGAGGAGAAGAAGAAGTAGAAGAAGGGTGACGGGCAGGGCGGTCACCCGTTCATGGACGTCGAATTGTTTCAAACCAGAAGACGAGTGCAGCGGCTGATTCGGGGCTTTGCGCAACCAAACACAACAGGATGAATACAGCATCTTGAACTCGAAGCACTTCATCGGCATCCACGGCTACATGCTCGTCTACTCGGTCTCGTCCCTTCCGTCGTTCGAGATGGTCCAGGTCGTCCGAGAGAAGATTCTCAATCATCTAGTACGTTTCCTCTTTACTCTTATTACCCATTTGCCAAGTCTTCCCGGCGCGATGCTCTTTTCCATCTCCTGGTACCGACGCAAACGAACGGCTCTCGCTGACCGCATCCGCTCCTCGCCTCCAACCTCACAGGGTACTGAGTCCGTTCCCATCGTCATAGTAGGTAACAAGAGCGATCTCCGACCAGAGCAGCGCCAGGTCAGCCCCGAGGAGGGCAAGAAGCTCGCAGAAAAGTTCGACTGCGGCTGGACCGAGGCCAGCGCGCGCTACAACCAAAACGTCGGCCGGGCCTTTGAGCTGCTGATTGCGCAAATCGAGAAGTCCCAGAACCCTGGAGAGCCTCCTGCTAAGAGCAATTGCCGCGTCATGTAGCTCAAATGGTCCCCCAAGCCGACACGACCACTTCGTCCTACCACCACCCCCCCAAGAACGAGCTCAAAAGAGACCGAGCCCAAGATACCCTCAGGAGACCGTGTGTTTTTTTGTTGTTTTTTTCATCCTGTTTTCACCCATCAATTTTCCCTTGATCTAGAGTCGAGTGCTCGTTTGTCCGCACAGGCTTCGAAGCATATATTGCGAGACATGGTACTTGTCAGGGTATACTAGTAGGATTATGCTGCTTCGACATCATTATCATCATCATCATGATTACGCCGCTACTATACTTCCCTGCATCACAAAGTACTGGATAAGTACGGACGGGAACAGGAGACATACACAGTGGGCATATGCGACAGCCATATTGTAACATACTATACTGCATTACCAAGTCTTTCTTACGGATGGCTATTGTTTGAGTTGTTACCTAGTGTCTACCAGGGGGATCTAATGAGTCTATCTGGACGGTCTGAATGAGAGCACGGGCTGCAGATTCAGCTCGATTTACATTCCACAAGACAGACTTCGTAAGTGAGATACAGGCCCTAGGTAACAACCGCGCAGCTTCCAAGGTGAGACACAGGGCCTAGGTAACCATCTCACGACGACGCAAAAGAAACAACTCCGCCTCATGACGGCTGCGTCTTGCTTGGGGAAGTCATCTAGTGATCAATGCTGTATTCTGAGTTAGCACGTCGTTCCACAGTCACGATGACGGAGTCGGAAAGGAAAAAAGGCTTACTCTTCCCACATCCTGCCCTGTACCGTCTGCAACTCCTCAGCTGTCAACCGTTTGCCAGAGGTAAAGTAGCCTTGACGTGTCAGTGACCTAATTCCTCCTCTCAAATGCTTAGGGCAAGGCTTACCAGCAGTGATTTTGGCGTCAATCTCAACCCTCGAGTCCGCGGGGATGAGCTCTTCCGGAAGTTCCACTCTCTCGTGAATGGGAATTCTGGTTTTAGGGTTAGAAGTGAGACTTGCGGCTTGCAGGAGAGACAGGCTTACCCCTGGCCGACGATTGCATCGTGTTTCATGCTGTCACAGATGTTAGAGCTTGCACTGCATTTCCGAAAGTCGTGCCTTCGTGTCGAGACTTACTTGCTCATGCTCAGCATGCGGTCAATCTTCTTGATGCCCAGCCAGTGAAGAATGTCTGGCATCAGGGCCTGGAAACGCATGTCTTTGACGCCGGCAATGTTCTCCGTGCGCATAAAGTAGTCTGACGCTCGGTCCTCGCCTCGCTTGCGAGCATTGTATACCACTGTCCCATGTCAGTCAACGCCGTGGCTCAATGATCCAGACGGGCGAGAGGTATTGGTCTTACGGTACTATACAGTTGTCAGTGAGTCACCTTCGTATAGAAGAAAATGTAGACAACATACCTTGGTCACTTCTCCGAGAGCGCGACCTTCTTTTCTGAAGTATATGACGACGCCACTGCCGCCGTTTTGAGCCTCCTTGACGGCCTCTTCGATGCCGAAGATCAGGTATGGCCGGCATGTGCAGATATCGGACCCAAACACGTCACTTCCGTTGCACTAGGTATTGCCAATCAGCCTCACAAGCAACAAGAGCTACCGAGCCACGCCTTACCTCGTCATGGATTCTCAGCGATAGTCGGACAGATTCGTCGGACATCTTGTCAGGGTCTCCGAAACAGTACACCGTCAGACCCCCTGGAAAATTTTGGTCAGCCCGAATCCGGCCTTGGATGTTGTGGTTACTGGAAAGGCTCGTCACATACCGATGGGTGGGAGGAACACTTTGATATCTCCGCGAGTGATCAACTGCTTTTGGTAAGCCTCGTCTGCATTTGTCCCGGCAATGGGTCAACGTTTACCTCTGGATAGCTTCCACCGGTGTGCTCGAACAGTGAACGGCGCAACGTAGCCTCATCTGCAGCTGATCAGCCCCTTGTCACAAATGATTCGAGCAACATATAGTTACCAATTCCAAATCTCTCCGCCACGCCGGGAAGGTACCAGACCTAGGGGCATCGGCAATTAGTGTGGTACTTCAGTCTCGCATGGACTTAGACGTACCGGCTCAACGGCAAACTTGGTCACAGCCAGCTCACCAAGCTTGTTGAGGCAGACCTTTCCATCGGGGACTCTGTATAAAACATTTGGTTAGCCAACGTTTGTAAGGACCAGGCGTAGCCTTTGGGCGACCTACAGTCGGCCGCTTCTCACGCTCTCCTCGAGCTCAGGCAGCTATTGTTTCCATGGTCAGCGTGATACTGTGTAACCGCAGCTTGGGATCAACGCCAACCTTCATGTGAGCCTTTGTAATGGCAATGGTTGGCCGCATGTCGACTAGAAGCTACATTAGTAATGGTCAATTATCTCGAGGCAAGGTGTTCATACCGTTTTCCTTTTCCATAATGTCCTTGAACGTCCACGGAACCAGGTGACCCCAAGGATCCATGGCGACAATCTTCTTCTTGTCACCCCATTGGGGGAAGGGCCCAATCTTGGCAGCCGGCTCCGTGTTTGTATAATCGGGCCTGGTAGTCATAGAATTAGACCAGAACAGATCCGGCCAGGACTGTCTACTTTACGGACCTATGATCGACGTTGAGCTCCTTGCTGGCAACAGCCAGCGCATAGTAGATCGAGTACGAGCCTCCACTGAAGATTGGTCAACTAAAAGATGGTCTTGCTTCCTAGCATTGCGGGCAACTTACTGAGCTAGACGAGTGGTTAGAAGCAGACATGTCAAGGCGGATAAAGTATCAACTCACCTCCAATGGCTGGAAGATAGTCAGTCCATGTAAGCTCAACACACTCTTCTCAAGTAAAGAACACAGATAACGAACCGTTTCTGCGACGAATGGTAGACGCAGCTCTCGACACAACTACGGGTCCTCGCTGCAACGGATCAGGGTTTCCCCAGTCCATCGGCAGAGGGTCGATGCCAATCTGCTTGGGGTACGTCCTATGCAATAACACGTGAATGAGACGGTCGGTCCCGCACAACCATGACGGAGCGATCAAGGGAAGACAGCACACACGTAAGCACGATCCGAGACGTGAAGCCGGTCCGGGTGCTCGGGGACAGAGCTGAGCTGGGCTGGGCCGTGGCATTCTCAAACGACGACTGAATGGCGGCCAGCTCTCCGGCGTCCTTGGACTTTGCATCTTGGCTGCCCTCGGGGGCCAGGTTGGTCACAGGCAGCTTCGAGGCAGGATCAAGGGCCTCGTTTGAGATGGTAGGGGGGCTAAGTTTACTGGCGAGGGACTCGACCGAGCTCACAAGGCGCTGCTGGGTTTGCTGGATTTCCCGAAGAGCGTCCAGGACACCATCTTGCTGTCCATCTGCAGCCATTGGGGGCCGGAGGTCTGCTAGATCGGGATAGTAGGATTGAAAGGGAGGGTGGTTTTGATATGAGTGAAGGTTGAGGGGAGGTTCCAGATGAGGGCAGACTGTAGCCTGAGGAGGAGGAGGAAGTCGGACAGGTTCACACACGAAGACCCGAGAGTGAATGGATGATATAAGTCGAGGTAACACTATTGATAACGAGTCGACAACGGCTTCTGGAAAGAGGGAGAAAGACGAGCGGACAGGTTCAGGTTGGGCAGAGAGGCTTTCTATAGCAAGCAGCCCTGCCTGACCGACAACTGACTTTCCTTACGTGACCCGGACCGACTGAGTACACGTTCAGGTAAGTACTGTCGGTACCTAATCGTAATCATGGGCCGCATACGGTATCTCTTACGTACCCCACCTGGCATCTGATAGGCATATGCAAGCAGCAGAAGCGAGGCTTTCGAGCCTAAGGGAAGCCGACGGTATCAGCTGCCTTGTCCCTCTCCCTCCGTCCCTGCTACCGCTGATACTAAGGTATCAACTTGTTCCTGAAACGTTGCCAATCACGGCCAGACGTTCGGGACAAGCTCGCTGATGGCTCACCCGGTACTACATACGGTTCGGCAGTACCACCACAGCATCAGCCGGTGATACAGTACCTCGGACTGCCGGCGACGACAACGTCATGTCATGCCTCTCGCTACGGAGAACGGAGCTTTGCTGCAGATCGTGCATCAAGAGATAGCGGATAGCGGAATGCGGGGTTGGCTCGCCCAGGCCTGTCGGCAGACGCCGAAGAGCGGACCCAAAGCCCCGTTTCGAAGGCATCTACCGGTATAGCATTGACCCACACCTGGCGCTGCAGCCGAGGAGCCAACGCACCGATACAACGATAACGATAACGGAACAAGGCTTCCTCGCGCATCGCTAGCGCATGTGAGGTGTAGCGTATGTAATCAATGGGCGATAAGATAAGAGGAGCCGTCCCAAAGTCGAACGCGATGCGACTCGCAGCTGCGGCGTGAGACACTGACTGTCTTTGCCCTCGGATCAACCATCGCCATCCAACCCCC